>UELV01134498.1:0-10240 GCA_900490015.1 Megastigmus stigmatizans | reverse complement strand
TGTAATTGGTGCTGCCATAAATTACTTAACATTCAATTCTGGTTGTGCAGCGTACACCATATTGCCAGAAGTACTGTTAACTGCAACTCCTGCAGCAATTACCTGTTAAAAATAATATTTTGAAGACTTAACATTAATCAATTGAATGGATACTATGATAAACAATTCAATTATATATACTTACAAATTTATGCTCTAACTTCTTTTAATCTTTTGGGTCCTTCAGTACCTCAATAAGTCTCCCTCCCTTTGAATCCACTTTGGGTTCATGTAAGTATTCCCATCTAGCAATTAAGGGCAAAGACATCAAGATACTCTCATATCGAGCATCAGGGGTGTAGAGCCCAAACTTCGTTCCTCTATCGTAAATCAAATTGAACTCTCCATATCTACCTCTCCTTAATAATTGTCATTAACGTTCAGTATATCCGTAACTATCATTCTTGTGTTTCTCAACTAATGGTATGTATGATGGTATAACAGCTTTCGCACAAGATACAACCAAATTATAAGCCTTTTGCTGGTTGGATGTATCCAAATCGTCAAAGAATTACTACCTACTCCTCTTCTCTCTCCTCTGCGTGGTATATGGAAGCGATCATCACACCACTTCTTAAATTTAGAGTAATAGGTTGGGACATGCATATCGCATGCATCTTTCAGAGTTTGATGAAAATACTCGGCATCACCCTTCATTCAAGTAATGCAGAGTTAAATCGGTGCTACCTCCAAACCACCACTATACAGAACCATCCTTGTTTGTCACTTCAAAATATCGGTAATTAAAGTGAATTGTAAATAAAGAATGTTATTAATTTAAAAAAGATTTTGTTGCAATTTATAATAAATTAAAATTCAAAGAAATGTAGTTTATCATTGGATTTCTGGGGTGAATTTCAATTGATATATGTGAATATCAAGAATTTGATATTGACATATATCAAAAGTTCACGGAGAGAATCATGTCGAACTACTGGTGAGAATGTTTCTTCGTAGTCAACTCTTCCTCGTTGAAGACAGCCTCGCGCGCAAAGACGCGCCTTTTACCGTGATTCTCCATCAGCACATTTTATCTTAAAGATCCATTTAGAGTCAATGGTCCTCATCCGAGGTTGACAATATACAAAGATCCACGTACCATTTATGATGTGAGCTTCGAGCTCCTTTCTTATCGCTTACTGCCACGCTTCTGCTTCAGGGCCATTTAGAGCGACATGATACGTTTGAGATATTGAGAGTTCAGCAACTGCCGCCTGATATCGCTCTGGAAGTTTTAATGTTTCTCTGCTACGTAGAGTTCGAGGCCTGACTTTCTGAGTGTCTCGCTGTACCTCTCTCATTAGTTTAGCGTTGTTTGGCTCGAAACCATCAGCCATTTTAGCATTCTCTGTTTTGTTCTCATGATGCTGTTCTCTGATAGGTAAAATAACTTAAAAAATATCTGCTTCTTCCTTATCCAAAACATAACTGTTCATTTCGTTGAATGTTACATCTCTTGTGATTTCTAACTTTCTTATAGCGGGACAGTAAACACGATAGTTCGAAGATTCTTCCTGATAACCTGCAAGATCACTTTGACAGCCTTGGCATCAAACCTCTTCGTCGTTTGCATAGGTAGATGCATGTATGCCTCGACTCCAAAAATTCTAATGTGTTTTAGATCAGGCTTTTTATTCATCCATTTTTCAAACGAGGTTTGCGTTTCCTCTTTCGGTGACAATAAAATTCGATTCAATATATACACAGCTGTATTTACACCTTCCGCTCAAAGAATATTTGGAATATTCTTCGCTTTTATCATGGTGCGAGCACATTCTACAACCGTCCTGTTTTCTCTTTCTGCTCGTCCATTTTGCTCCGATGTATAAGGAACTGTGCACTCATGTGTTATACCCTGATTCTCCAGGTATGCCGTCATTCGATCGTTAACATACTCACGACCATTGTCGCTCCTCAGAATTGCCATGGGTCGTCCAAATTTGTTTCTGATTTCCTTCTCGAACTGAAATTTTCGATTTTTTTAACTTTCATCCCCTATTATACTATTTTCCGCAAAATCGATTGTTCCGAAAATTGTTGTACTCGTTACTTACATGCCAAAGATCAATTTCCATCAATCAAAGACTCACTATTGTTATACGCAACGAATTGAGAATATTAAATAACTGAAAATTTCGGTTTTTTCGACTTTCACCCCCTGATAGACTATTTTCAGCGCATACGATTTTTCCGAAACTTGTTGTTCTCGTTAATTACATGCCAAAGATCAATTTCCATCTATAAAACCCCTTCTATTGTTATACGCAACGAATTGCGAAAATTAAATAACTGAAAATTTCGATTTCTTTAACTTTCATCTTCTATTAGATATAACTATAAAACGATCAAAAACATCTGATTTGTGTTTCATAAAATAAACTTTACTAAAACTAGAGGCATCACCCTTAAAAGTTACGTAATAACGTGCTCATCCTAACGAGGTTTCAGGCATCGGGCCGCGTACGTCGCTGTGAAAAACTTCACCTGGTATAGTTGCTCTCCTCACTTCTTTTTGAAAAGGCAGTCGACACGATTTACCAAGTGGACAGCTCTCGCAGAAAAAATCCTCCTTTTTATCCAGTTTGATACCTTCAACCAAGTTTTTATGTATCAACACCTTTAGAGCGCGTACATTTAGGTGACATAACCTCTCATGCCAAGTCTTGAGATTTGTTGTCGTCACATTAACCTCTCGTTGGTTTGATTAATGTGCTCTGGAAAAGAGTCGAAAAATCAAATTAGATTGCTTAACTCTAACCGCTACTATTTGATTTTCATTCTGTGTCGGCGCCCAGTAGTTACATGGGCATAAGAGATACAGATAACTTACCGACCGCGAGTAACATACCGTCAGAGAGCACGTGTGCTGCGAGTCTTTTAACAAGAAAGTCGATGAGACGAATACCGACGATGCTAAAGTTACCACACGCGAGTAACAGCACAGTTACTGACGCGACTCGCAGAGATGCAGATAACTTGCCAACAGAGCAGTTACCGAGCAGCGCCACCAACGCGAGTAGTAGGAAGTTACCGCGAGTCGATGATATACCGACTGCCGCGAGTATCTATTATACGAATGGTAAATAGATATAAAAAGCTATCCTACTCACACTTATTTTACATTTATTTTATATAACCATTATACATTTATTATTCACCTATTATTAACATATTATTATATTACTGTATACGTATTGTTCACCTATATTCCATGTACTATTATTCATGTATTAATATAAAGTATGAAGGAAAGTATAAAGGTATGAAAGAGAGTTTTCCATGTAAGAATGCAAGTATATAAGAGAATGAGGCTCAAGCGCGAGCAACCAAAATACTGATTGTATTTTATACTATCACATAAATGATATACTATTTTACATATATTATATAATTTTACATTTACTTTTAAGAAAGCACGGATTATATTATATTAACTGTAAGGAACGCAGCGGCGTCCATCAAACATATTATAATGTATATTTGTATTATTTTACTTACCTTTGTGATGCAGCGGCAGGAATATATGTATATAAGAATATCATATGGTATGAGAGTCCAGTATGAGAGTCCAGTATGAGACTCCAGTGTCAGATTCACCCGAGTCTGAGAGTCACGCGAGTGTAAAATACGCGAGTCTGAGAAGCACGAATGTGAGATCCATGTATATCGGAACTATACTCGAGCGAAGGAATGTAAAGCGGAATACGCTTGAAGCGCGAACGGACACGAAGAAGTGCCGAAAGTGAAACGAACGATCAAGCGACAAAAGTGAAAACAAACAAGGGGAGTGAGAAAGACATAACAAGTATCGTGACACAGTACGAGAGAAAAACAAGAAAGATGTTTTCCCAGAAGACAAGCCAAGTCAGAATTTGAAAGCGACAAACAACGTGAGTCATCATGACTCAAGGCAGAGTAAGCAAGCGCAAGCAGAAAAGCGCCACGCCTACCAGCCAATAAGAAGGAAGCAGGCGACGCACGAGCCAATCAAGAGCCGACGTCCCCACCAAGCATGATGCGCAGAGCAGATGCGCCCACGCACTCCGCAGCAAGCTCCGACGAGAGAGCACACGGAGAAGTCAGTCAGCAGACAACCTACAAAGAGAGCAGACGTACAGACTCCGGTCACACACGCGCACGTACATTCCGCTTGAGTAGCGAGATCCCGAACCAGGATTAAACTTTGTATTATTTCGCGATTATAACTTTACTTAAACTGAAGGTTGTAACTTTCTGTAACTATTTTAAAGTAACTGAATAAACCTAAGCTCAATGAGTATTATATATAAAATCGGAGTTCTTCTTTCTTTAATAATTCTTTTGGACATCATCGATTATTTCGACTAAACGTTTCACGCAAATAATAAGTAGAGTCAGTTCCTTCTTCGAGCCATTGTTCTCCTGTACGAGACGGGAACGAGGACGAGAGGAAGCCTGGTAGAACAAACCATCCATCCAGAACAAGAGGAAGACTTTCGACGTCGCTTGCAATTCAGAACGAGAGGAAGCCAACCGGGATCTTCTGAGCCCGAGAGACAACTCAGGTGACAGCAGCCCCTGCCAAGGTCGAGGCAGAAGAAAGGAATTCAGAGGACTAGAGAGACGAAAGCCTAACTATACGCAAATATCCGCACGACACCCCTTTGCCGGACTTCTAGAACAGCGTTAGCCGAGGAGAGTACGTCCATCTCCAGGTCCACGCAGCGAATTACACCGAAACAGCTAAGTCTTTCTGAACATATATTTCTTTCACTCATTTCTTTCTCAATATTTTATTTTATTAATAATGTATGACTGGACATGACAATGCATTAAATCTACAACATCGCCTTTGAATAGCACTTCAAAACCTCGCGATGTACACAAACCGATAGAAAACAAGTTTTTGCCCATCTCGCGTACGTATAATACGTTTTCTATCCGTGATGTTTGCCACTGCTTGTCAACTAAACTGTCGATTACAATAGTTCCTTCGCCAACGACATCACATTCATGATCATCGCCAAGTACTATTGTGCTGCCATGCCTTCGCGGACGGTAATCAGTTAGCGAGTCTCTTCTGTAGGTAATATGAGCGGATGCCCCACTGTCGGCAAACCAGACATCTTCCTGATCTTGAAGCAAAAACGACTCTTTTTCTTCTGCCGACGGCTCGTTGAAAACCTGATATCGCGTCTCTCCTGGTGCTAGCTTAACCTCACTCATGGCTACAAAAGCAACATTGCTCGCTGAATTGTCGCGTGTATGTGAAGATGTTTGCTTTCTTTTTGGACACTCCCGCGCGTAATGCCCAATCTGCCGACACACATAACATACCACGTTTTTCTTTTGTTTTCTGAATTTCGGTTTAGTGTGTTTTCCTTTCGAGTCATTTCCACCTCTAAATGCAGTTCTCGAGGACGCTGCCAAGACATTGACTTCCTCTGTTTCCGTATTTTGATAATTTTCTTCTTCTATCAACCTTTCTTTAAGATGTTGTATTGTTTGTCGCGACCGATCGGTGCTGCTTCACAACGTGCGAAAATGGCGGTACTTCGATGGTAAACTCGACAAAACTTTTGATATTATGAGCCCGTCTGGAATGTTCTCGGCTAAATCTATTAGTTGCCAAGCCAAGTTTTGAATGGTAGAAAAATGATTCATGACTGAGCTCGTTGGATCCATACGGCAGTCATGAAAACGTTGGCCAAGCAAAAACTTATTTGATTGCGATTGCTGCTGGTGTATAACAGCCAGACTGTCCCACATCTCTTTTGAACTACTGTAAACGAACAAATCTTTCATTTGCTCTTCTTCTATAGCACTCGACATTAACATCATAGCTTTTGCATCTTCTTTCAGCCATGTTTTTAGTTCATCACTTTCATGGGCCGGTTCGGGCTTTTCGCCATTTACGTACTCAAGTAAATTGTGCACTACAAACGTGGCTCTGATATTGAATTATCAGTGTTGAAAATTCTTACCGTTGAATTTTATCAAACATTTCACTGTCATGCCATTCGCCATTTTGAATCGTATTAACACCTTTTCTCGCGAACACAATAGTAAAAAAAAACAAGTTACGACTTACGACAGCAACATGCGGAAAAATGAAAATCACTGATTAGACGCGTGCCTTTTTCTTCGAGAATGATCCCTATTTTCTTTTTTTTTTTTTTCACTTATACCGACCGACAGCTTTACGTATAATCTGAGTCCATAACCTGTTAAATGTAATTTATTTGGATAATGAAATAAAGGTTATTTAATGTTGATAAACTATTTATCTATTAATGTTGCTGTATATACATATGCTTTGCAAAAACGGAAACGAGATAGTATGTACATTAGCTCGTGGTAGACTGACGACGATAAGGGCGACGCGCGCGCTCCGCAAAGAGAAAACGACGCTTAGTAGAAAGAGATAGCACTACATTAGATTTGTGTCTCTTTCTACTATGTAAGTATACCTAAATACATCTAGCTACTCCGTTCACACCAGTGCAAAACATATACCTCAACAACAAGCGAAATCGAAATGGGGAAAAACCAGACTCTTAACTAGACCTTTTTTTAAAGTAAAATAAAGGGAATGGCGGTAGTGCCTTAGGGAGCGTAGTATGCCGAAGACACGACCTACGATTAGGTTGACATGGGGAGCCCAGTTGAGAGTAGGAGTGATGAGGACACCAAGATTCTTTACTAGGGAAGTGTATTGGATGCGAACCCCGAGGATAGTAACTTTGGGGATGCTCTTAAGGTCAATACGACAGATGAAGCACTCGCTGCCTAGAAGCATCAACTTAGTCTTCCCGAGGCTCAGAGAAAGGCCATTTTCAGCAGCCCAGGCGACCACTGCCTCGGCGTCCCGAGTGATCGACTCAATGCCCTCGAGGAGGTTGGCTGGCGGAAAAAGAGGGGTAGACCTGGGCGTCGTCTGCGAAGATCATGTGGCGTGAGACACTCAACACTGACGGCAGGTCGTGTATAAACACGATAAAGAGAAGAGGACCTAGGACACTGCCCTGTGGGACACCAGCCTGGACCTTCAGCCATTCAAATGTTGAGCCACAGATACACGCAGATAGCTAAGGTAGGTGCAGAAGAAAGTTAATGAGGCCCTGTACAAACTGCCCAACAGAAGAGGATACTGCGCCATAATAGCGCTCGACGTGAAAAACGCGTTCAACTCCACAAGTTGGGAGCGTATTTATCAGTCGCTGACTGAGGAGAAGAAGATGTCCTAGTACATTCTTAGGATTATGAGCAGCTATTTGAAGAACAGAAAGATGGTTATACTGACGGAGAAAGGCAGGGTCGTAGTCGACCTCTCGGCAGGAGTACCGTAAGGATCCATAAAGGGTCCCTTCTTGTGGATCTACATGTATGACGGGATACTGAGGCTCAAGTTACCAAATGGAGCATCGCTGACGGGCTTCACAGATGACCTGGTATTAGTCGTGGTAGATGAAACACCTAAGGTAGTAGAGCTGATAGCTAATGAAGCTCTGGAATTGATAACCGAGTGGCTGGCAAACAGGTTCTTGCAACTGACAGTTCGCAAATGCGAAAGCATTTTTGTAACGAGACGCAGATAATTCGAGGCACCTCAGTTGCGAATTAATAGTGAGGAAATAGCTCTGAAGAAGGAACTCATATATCTGGGTGTATGGCTGGACAGTAAATGGTCTTTCCAATACTACGTCAAGGAAGTAGCAGCGAAAGCGTCAGTGGTCTGTACGTCGCTGACGCGACTTATGCCCAATATAGATGGGCCTTGGCCAGCGCCCAGGCGGTTGTTCTCGATGTTAGTGGAATCCATCCACCTGTACGGAGCACCAACATGGGCAGAACATGATGCACCATACATAGTGGAGAAACACAAGGGAGCAGTGCAGCGTAAAATGAACTTACGGCTAATAAGTGGATGGCGAACGATTTCTGGAGAATCTGCCAATGTGCTTGCAGGGGTCACCCCGATCAGGTTGTTGGCTCTGGAGAGAAAAGAAGTATGGTATGTCGACGAGAAGCATCGAAAGACACAAGGCCATATGACCGAAGATGAGAAGAAGAGTAATCGAGAAACGGTACGGGACACGTTGCTAATGTCATGGCAAGACAGATTGGATTCGTCGAATAAAACCGCTGGACTTATAAGCTTATACCGAGGATAAAGGAGTGGGTTCTACGCGAACATGGGGAGATAGAATACGCAGAAACTTAGAGGTCATGGGTGGTTCGGCACCTACTCGCTCGATAGGACGCTTAGACCCAATAGCAAGTGCCGCTTTTCCGGTGAAGAGATAGACGATGCCGAACATACCTTGTTCGTGTGCCCAGCGCACGAGCAGGAGAGAAGACAGGTAGCCGTGGAAACCGGGTCGCCGTTGACGAAGGACAACATAACAGCGACTATGCTTTCGACACAAGAAAACTGGGACAAAAAGGCCACCTTCACCAGGCAAATTATAAAGTTCAAAGATGAAAAGGAGAGAGAAGAAAGAAGAAATGACTGAAGAGAGATCAAGAAACACAACGTCCAAATAGGAATCCTTTCGGAATGAAAAAGGCCCCAATTATGAAGTAATGCACAAAAGTAGTTCCGGTGGGTGCGAGAAGAAGAAAGAAGGATTTCGGGTTACGGCTTCACATCCGTAAAACGAAAGGGTATTAGTTGGTATGCCACGTTGGAGACCGCGACACACCGTGCGGCAGTGAGGTTGAGACCGTTTCGACAATCTCAACAACAATGCGTGCTACGGTCCCTAAAGGATTTTCACGCTACAACCCCCAACAAAACAAAAAAGATAGACGACAGATAACCAGACAGTTAGATCGATTGATCAGCATATAGACAGATAGACAAATAGACATATAAATAGATAGTGTAATACACAGATAGGCAGGTTGTCAGACAGATAGAAAGATAGACAGATAGGTAGTCAGATACGCAGATAGGTAGATATACATATAGATAGATAGACAGATAGAGATAGGTGCACAGATAGACAAATAGTCAGATAGGCAAATAGACAGATAGACAAATAGGCAGATAGATAGATAGATTGATCTACATATGGACAGATAAACAAATAGACTGATAAATAGATAGTGAGATGCACAGATAGTCAGATTGACAGATAGGTAGATAGATAGATAGATTGATCTACATATAGACAGATAGACAAATAGACATATAAATAGATAGTGTAATACACAGATAGGCAGATTGTCAGACAGACAGAAAGATAGACAGATAGATAGTCAGATACGCAGATAGTCAGTTACGCAGATAGGTAGATATACATATAGATAGATAGACAGATAGATAGGTACACAGATAGACAAATAGTCAGATAGGCAAATAGACAGATAGACAGAAAACAGATAGACAGAGGACAGATAGACAGATAGGTAGATAGACAGAGGACAGACAGACAGACAAATAGACAAATGGACAGATAGAAAGATAGACAGATTGATAGATGGATAAATGGACCGCTAGAGAGACAGCTAGATTAACAGATGGACAGATATACAGATAGACAGTTACCGCGCGACGCACTTACAAGGGAACATTCCCAACCCTCCACCTCCAATTTTCCTGAAATTCAGATATGTTGTAGTTTATCGAAAAATAAGAGACACGTGTTTTTTTTTATCGGCGGAAAAAGTGGTTTAGGGGTTGAAAATCACCCTCAAAAGTTACCCCTAAAAACAGTCTCACATCAATATCTTTGGTTGTAATTAACGTTTCTGGATGAAACAAATTGGGAAAAATTTCTTATAAAAAAAGACAACAAAACCATATAGGATTCGTTCTCGGGGGTTGCAACCCCTACGTTGTATAGGGGAAAAATTATCTTTTTCGAGTTTATTTTTCGTGTAAATAATTACAAAATTGTCATAAAAATATAACAAAAAGGTTTTTCTAATATCTATAAATCCAAAATCTAAAATCTAAAAAATGAAATCTAATAAAATAGATAATGATAAACAAAAATTGACGTATTTCGGTGTTTCTCATTATCTTCTATTTCGGGGGTGAACTACCCCTAAATTCTATCAAATCGATATAGACAATTGCCGCTCCCCGATTTTGATGATTTTTTTCATATGCTTTGTCTCATAAAATATGTGAGACACGTATGTTGTTATTATGCAGACAGTGCTGTTTAGGGGTGAAAATCACCCTCAAAAGTCACCCTAAAACCGTTATACA
>UELV01134497.1:0-25011 GCA_900490015.1 Megastigmus stigmatizans | reverse complement strand
CACACACACACACACACACACACACACGTCCTCCCTCGCACAAACCGTTCGAGTCTCTCTCTTTCTCTCTCGCGGGCCGTTGTAATGAGGGGATTTCGAAGGAATTAGTCCCTCGTAAATTCATCCTAAACACCCGCATAGTTCTTAACATAATGGAGAGAATAGAATAGGTGAGCTACGAACACAGAGAGAGAGAGAGGCCAAGTTCTTTCTACTCTCTATCGAGTATTTGATGGGTTCGAAGCGATAAACGCGCGGGACAACTAGACGGACGACTCGTCATTGTGATGGTCTCACTGTGTATGAGTGCGAGAATTGCACCCCTCGGAGAGAGAGAGAGAGAGAGAGAGTGAGAGAGAGCCCTTCGATTTCGTTCCGGAAAATGGCCGATATATGCGCACGCGTGCGTTTGCGTCCGGACACATAGGCGCACACGAAGAGAGAGAGAGAGGCATCGTACAAAGGAGGTTATGGGCTGCCGTTTGGCGGCTCTATTGTAAAAACCGTTTAACGAGTGACCGAGTTTCCTATTATACGACTAGAATTTCTCGATGCTGGAGAGAATTTGGGGATGAATTAGGCTCGTTTGGATGTGTCTTTTTAGCTGGTGAATTTTATGACGTGTCGCCAGGTATATCGTCGTTACGCAGGAGCATCGATTTCTCAAAATTTTCAAATACGAAGGGGCCACTGATACATTGTACTTCAAGTTTTGAAAGAAAACATTACTCAATATTTTGATTAGTTTGATGTTATTAAAATAAATCTAAACCGGCGAATGAATGCTTTCAAAAATATCATCAGATTCTCAGATGCACAAGCCAGGATTTGCTGCAACGATTTACGATTGTTTATGGGGGCAGTAAAAATTGCATTCTCTTCCAATTTGAAGCACCATGGCAAACGGCACGAAAACAAGGCGGTAAATTTTATTCATGCCATGTCTCCGCGATAAGCTAATGGAAAGTTTATGTAATTACAGTTCGCAATTCCCAAATTACCATCATCAAGCCTGAATAAATTCAACCGATAGTCATCTTCCCGTAAAAACAATAACGTATAGTCGAGCATCGTTGTATATAAAAGTCTATACATTTCAGATACGTGATTACTTTTTTTTTTCGTTACGAACCCTCGAGTCGGCTACATCAAAGAATAATCTTAATCAATCTCTCCCAGGATATGTTAATAGCTCGCATTAGACTAAGTATAATCGGAAAGGTGTTTTTCGAATATATGCGCTCGTATTAAAATATATCCACAGTCTGGCACTCGCTCATTTCTCTCGCGATACCTTAATTATCCTTCGCACAGACATCGGAATATATCCTGAGATTGTAAATGAGTGTAATATCCTGCTACCTGTCGTTACCGGGGCACGAGGCGTTACGCCATTCAGGAAATAAGCAAGTATATCTCATTATCTATTATTAAAGTATGGTTATGCGGATGATGGAGGAAACTTTCCAGCTCACCTTTCGATACATTCAATAATATTCTGCATTTTAGATTCATCTTTATAAATAACAGGGTACTGTGGGTTACATCGTATTCTGCATACACTCAGTTTTGTATAGAGGAGACCAGCACCTTGCAATCAATATTTACGACGTATCCTTACAAAAATAACCTGTTTTTTATCATTTAATATATAGTTCGAGGTAGTATTTGCCTAGCGAAAAATCTCAAATTCCTAATAAAATACCACTACTACAAATAAGCGCGTAGATATTACCTTATATACACATATAAGAACCCATTGAAAAATTCCTCCTACAAAGAAACGAAGTCTACATCGCTTCCTCGAAATCTCCCCAACCCACATATGCAATTTGAAATATTAAAATACCTAGACTCGTTCGCGCGAGCTATTTCGCTTTCATTAAAAAAAGATAAAGAGAGAGAAAGATGGACGCGCCACACCTGCCCGCGGCACCGTAAGGTCTGGCAACGCATTCAATTTGCTCGTGCGCGGGATTCCGCAAAAAAAAGCTGCCGGCGCCTCTCTCCTCTTCTTATAGCTGTCGTCGCAGCCTAGACACAGCGTGTGCAGGTGCACACCTCGACAACCGAAAAGCCAGCGCTGAAAATTATAAGGGACGCTTTGCTGGTGTACGTGTGTGTGGGGCAGCCATCGGAAACACACGCATGAGAGATCGTTTCTCTAATTTCCTCCGACGCGCCGCGGAGCCTTAATTCGACTTAGAGCTCCGACGCATAAAGAGAGAGAACGGACGGAAAGAGAGAAAGTAGGAATCAGCGATCTTATCCGAGGCATGTGTGTGTGTCGTATCGTCCCCTGCACGCCGGATGAAATTACAGAGGGGCAGCAGCAGAGGAAGAAAAAAAGGAGGTTGGACCGATCGAGAGGACGGATAATTTTGGGCAAAAAGCGCGTCGATTCGTCCCTAATGATCCTTCCGAGGTATTCCTCGAGAAATTGAGAATTTCGAGAGAGAGAGAGAGAGAGAGAGAGAGAGAGAGAGATCGCGCGCTCGGTGACTTCGCCTTTCTTGCTTTATAAAGGAACAGGTTCTTCGTTTTACGCATTTTCGGTAGCGCGGCGCTACTCTGCATCCGTGCGATCTGCGGGGCCACTTTTTAATTAAGTTTAAAACGATCAGTGAAAGTCTCGCAGCAGCAGAAAATTGATTCGGCCCGTACCAGGCTTACGGGCTATAAAGACATTTATAAGTGATGTATATCAATTACACGGCAGTTTGTTCTCGCGCGGAAATCGAATTACATACGCGCGAACCGCAACATTCCATCTTACAAATTATTGAGCGCAGAGCGCAAAAACTATTTTCGAGCCGCTCGTTTTTTTTACGTATAAACCAAATCGCTTTTAGAAAATAACAAGGAAGGATGAGAGCGATAGTGTGTGAGAGAGAGAGAGAGAGAGAGAGAGAGAGAGAGAGAGAGAGAAGGGAGAGTCTTGGGTAATGAAGAATCGTCCTGGTCTCGAGTTAACTTCTTCGCACTCTGTTCAAGAGCGAGAGAGAGAAAGGGAAGGTGGGGTGGGGAAAGGAAAGGGCATTGGACCCTCGAAGGAGGTATACGTAGTAGCCTTGGTTCGCTCAGGTATAGCAAGAGAGGAGAAGCTAAATCGCTTTTCCGGACGAATCGAGCATTATTGCAGCACTTTAAGTCGAGTAGCCTCCGGAGGTTGCGCGCCTCTTTTATTTACGATACACACATATACCCGCCCGTGTTGCAGGGCTTTGTGTTGTTTCGACAAAATTGATTTACGAGACGAATTCACTCTCGGTGCGCGTACCTCCCCGCGCGCATTTGAAACATTATTTTCACAAAGTTTGTCCGTGCAAGATTTTGCGTATAATGAGATAAGGTCGTTTTTCACTCGAGTGTGCACGCAGGAGAAAAGTAAAACGGTCGATAGTAGTTTTCGCGTAATATCGATTACCGAAACGACACAGTCGTTTAGTTAGCTCGCAATTAAAGCCCATCGGCGGTGCACAAAAAGCTTCTCCTCGTCCCCATCGCGCTATCTCCCTCGGTTTCCTTAGTTAGCAATATTATAGGTATAGAGAGAAAACGAGAGGCAGCGACGGCGGCTATGCGGCTATACACCGCGCGCGCCGATTATCGTGCTCAATTTCGTTCCAATCGGCTAAGTGGATTGCCTCTGCCTGGCTGAGCTTTTTTTTCACCTACGCGCCGCTGCCGCCGCCGCCGCCGCCGCCGCCGCAATCTCTCACGCGCTGCTGCTGCTGCTGCTGCTGTTGCTGTTGCCTCGCGGGCCCTTTAAGTGCCTCCCTGTACTCTGTATATGTATATATATACGCGTCTACTCTCGCTCGGCGAGCTTCTCTCTCTTGCCTTCTCTCTCCTCTTCATCTATATCGATCGATATAAACGCTCACGATGTGCTTTTGTCCGTGTGCACGTGCGCGCTTAATCGATCTGACTTTTCCGCACGCGGTGGCTGCTGTTGCTGCTGCCGCTTCGTATAGATGAGCTTACCGCCGCGAGATCGCTTTCCGTTCACGTATATGCGTGTGTGCAGCAGCTTTTTCTTTTTCTGAGCTCTTTTTTTTTTGCGGCTGCTTGGTTCGGACTTTTAATTTTGCGGTCTCGCGTGATTTCTTTTTTATATAGCGGTGCGATTTACTTGGCTAGTCTGTTTGTTTGCCCTGAATTGAGATTATAGTGGTTTTGCGATGGAAGGGGATCAATTTCCAGTTTGAAAAATTTGGATGATGTAAACTGTTTGATTAAGATAGCAAATGAGGAGTTTCACGATAACGGTTAGGAAGTTGTCGATAATCACAGGGCTTTATATAAGCGAAAGTTATTTCCAGTAATCAATTGAAAATTGCACGTGGCCCAAGCATTAAAGCACAAATAGAGGATTCGATTAAAGCAGAAATCATTAAATTGCTAGACGTATAATTTGAAAAAAAAATCTGATTAACTTTAGATATTTCTTTTTATTTTTTCGCCTATTTTTCCAAATTCAAAGATAATTTGAAAAAGCGCATACAATAAATTGTAAATCGCCACAACGGTCAATGCGCTATACGAGCAACAAAAATAATTTAATAGCAATATCAAGGAATAGGCTAGGAGATAAAATGGCAAAGCCCATAAATTGCACGTTGCAAATATAATTAATTTAAACGTTACTCGTGCGGTAACCGAAGGTTAGTCAAACCGGTCTTGGCTACATACACACACTTACACTTACACACTTACACATACATCGGCAAACCACCGCGAGATTACAACTTTAGAAAAACGTTAGAATCTCGAAATCCGCTGCTTTTACAAAGTGGAATTCCTCGTAACTCCCGACGCGCTGATCGAGAGAAGCCCCGCATATCCACAACCTTTAACACGAAATATATTACACACACACACACACACACACACACACACAGACGCCGCGGCAAATTGATTCCTTATCTCCGCGCGGAAGAAGCGCGCGCGTGTTTTTCGCGGAGCGAGCCGAGGCGATTTAGCATTTTTAAAACCTCCCGAATTTCGCATTTTATCAGTGGATACACGCGCCGAAATGCAAATTACCCGCTCGCAATTTGTATCAGTCGTTGTGGCATATTATGCAAAGATATACGAATCTCGCGCGCGCGCGAACCTAAGCGAAATAACAAATAAGCCTCTCGAGCAAAATTCGAATGGTAGGATGTTTACAAATTGCGTGAGTTTTTTTTTTTAATAAGACGCAAGAGGAGAGTCGCGCTTAATCTCGATATGTAGTTTTCGCCTTATTAATACAACCCCGCGATCCTTATAAAATCGCGTGTTTACTGTATACGCATTGGATTTTAATGCAGAACACTCGGAGCATAAATACCAGCGGCGAGGCGCTCGAGCATCTCTCGAAATCTATTATCGAAGCGATTCGGATAAAATTGTGTAAAAACTCCCGCTTATTTACTCGGCGCTATCGGAACTAAGAAAGTTAAGAGTTTTCGCATTAAAAGCCTATACATATATATAATACGTAAGGCGTAGAACAATTTTCCCTGGGACGAGAGAATTCGCGCGCGGTATATCCATTGGCGATCCGGCTATATACACGGACGCAATGAGAATTTCATTAATCCAAAACGCACACACAACTATTCCTCCGCTGCCTTTTTAATGATACTTGATGCACATTCTATTATATACAATATCGAAAATTCTCCCGCGAGCTATCGGCGCAGCTTATTTCTCGCGGAGTAACAGCAGCAGCAGCGGCAGAAGGAAAAAAAGAAAAAAAAGGGGGGGGGGTGTATATAGTCGGGACGGAGCTCTTGACCGTCCGCTTTATTAAAAACCGCGCTAGACGGAGAATACCCCTCTATACACGCAGACAACGTCCAATCTACGCGGCGAACCCAAAAAACGTACACAAAATATTTCCGCAAATAACACATAAGAATCCCTCGGCTGGCGGCTGGCGGCGGCGGCGCGCGAGCGGTAATTCGCTTATCTTCGCTTCTCTCTCTCTCTCTCTTTCCCCACCCCCGCAATTCCAAACTCAATTTCCGCGCGGTGCAAAAAAACGACTAAGAGAGAAACGATATTCCTCTCTTATCCCCCCTTCCTTCTCTCATCGATTGACATTAAAAACAAGCGTAGCTCGAGAAGCGCTAATACGCGACTAGAGGTTGGGGATAATGTATACGCGTATATATAAGCTTCAACGTCTACTGTTAGATATTCGAGAGAGAGAGGAGAGAGAGAGTGGATATGAAGAAGAGAGGTTGGTAGCTCGTGCGTAGGTATTATATATGCGCGAGTAGTAGTCGCGCGGGGAAATCTCGGCGCGCGAGGTAGCTCGGTGAGATCGGAGCGGGATGCGAATATAACTGGTATAATACGAGACCGAGCACGCATATGTGTGCTGTGTGCACGCGTCTCCACGCGACATTGCCGGACAAAAGTATTTTGTCGCCAGGTGTACTTCTTGTATTGAGCACACGCGAAACTTTTTTTTCCTATCGTTGTTATTTCCAACATCTTTCAATTATCTTTTTTTTTCTTCTTCCTATATAAAATACATTAAAAAAACATGACTTTATATCTAATTTTTTTAAATAGAGCGATGGATTATTTCGTATTTAAATTTAAAATGCTCGATAAAATTTTGGACCAATTTATAATAAAATTACACGCTGTATCAAATTATTAACAACTCTTTGCACAACGAAGTATAAAATCCATTTTGCATTGTTGCGCTGAATCTTGAGACTCTATTATGCCGCTCCTCCCAAAACGCTCAATCTTTTACACGCACGCGCAACAAACTTTTGATCGTTATTGTATATCTCCTACCTGTTTCCCGCGCATTGCACTCGCTCAAGATTGAAACATGCAAGTTGCATTATCGAATCTCTATCTCTATCTCTCTCTCGTTCCCTCCTGGCCTCGACTCTGCAGCGCACAGCACAGCGAACAACAATCCGCATTTGCATATTCGAAGTAGCCAAGAAGACAGAAGGGGAAGAGAGAGCGAGAGATGATCTGCTGCTGCTGCTGCTGCTACTTGGCTCGCGGCGAAAAAGAGCCGAAGCAGAGAGCCGAAGGGAGCATTAGCAGAAAAGGTGCACGGGCGTGTATACGCGTAACCTATACGGGCCGGCCAACAGAAAATAATAATAAAAGAGATAGAGAGTGAGAGAGGATGGTATAGGTATAAGCGTGTGCCGCCGCGGGGAGAACCGGTAGGCAGACATTACAAAAAGAGGATATATATAGAGAGGGAGAGAGAGAGAGAGGAGAGAAGGAGCAGCGAGGGTATGCCGCTCGCTCGCGCGCGCGCGCGAGGCTAATTATTGACGAAAATTACTGCGCCACGCATTTTGTTGCCGACGATCGCCCTCCTTCCTTTTGCATTCTGCTGTGCTCGGGCTTTTTTGGGATGGCGCGCGAGGAGAAGCGCGAGCTTCGATTATGTGCTGCTGCACGAGACGTTGTATGGCTCCTGCGTGCGTCCTGAGAATTTTCGAGGAATTTTTGTTCTCGTGGATCGTGGAGTGTGGGTATAATGTAAGAAGCTCGCGATGCGATTAGATGCGACGTGCGCGCACGCGCGACGAGTTCGATCGAGATTCCACACGGGATATTCTTTTTTTTTGTCCCCGGGGCCACTGCAGTAATGTTTCATTTATTTTGCAATTAACGATCCGGGCAGAAATGAAGATGCGATTATCTGCATCGATTCTTTGAAGGTAATGATTTACGTTCGTTGTCGACCAGGAGAAATATTGTTTAATTAATAACTGACCTATTTGACGAGCATCTCGACTTCGGTCAATTACACACATTAATACCTTTGCAAAATAAAATACGAATGGATTTCTGTCGAGACGAACGGCGAACTCTGAAAACGCGTATACTCGCAACTTGGCTGCTATGCGGAATTGCGCACTTTCGCGTCTTACATTATCGTTTTCACAATCTAAAAGAAATTTTATTTATTCTTCGAGATTACTCATTATATGGTATGCCGAGTTTGTGTTGAGAGCTGCTACATTTAAAAAGAATCTTGTGATTTTCCGCTTAAACATTTCGAATTGCCGACACGTATGAGTCGTTGGAATTCCGGTAACGTTGAATGCTTGCAGAATTTTGATTGGATTTTATTATATTAAGTATAACGTTAGGCAACCTGGGCTTTCTTTTTTACAAATAGTTGTATTTTAATGCGGGGAATATAAATTTAGTGACGAATCTTCTTGGATTATTTTGCGCATAATATGTGAATGATATTCAAAGTTGGATGGCACGAATGATTATTGAATTATGTTTCTAGCGTTTATTAATGACAATTCATTGGAATATATTCCTAGATTGAATATGCAATGACATAATATGGTTCAAAATGTATTTTTGACTTGATATTTCAATTAATAACGTTCTGTCTGGTCTGATTCTATCAGATATAAAAAATTCTTTAATCGTTATCGAATATTTATAATTTTCAGTTCTCTGTCAATATTTAATTTTTAAAACTGATTAAAAATTAAACCTTTTCAATTATATTCAGCCTGATAAATACTTTTATATTTTTAGAAATAAATCTCGTCGTTTAAAAATTCTCTACTTTTACCAAAACCAATACGCTCACAAACATTTTTCATCTTAATCTTACCACAGGCCATCGACTATAAAAATCAACATTGTTTGTCGGTCAAACGAAACTTCAATCCCGCACTCAACGGAATCAATCCTAAAAATTATAGTGCCACTAAACAATTGAACAAAATCTAGCAGAGTGAGAGAGAGAGAGAGAGAGAATGCGCCGATGATCGAAAGGAGCGAGAAAAACATTTCAATTTCAAAAGGTTTCTCGATTACACTCGACGAAAGGAGAGTGAGAGAAAGAAAGGCGCTGCTGCCGTGCATCTCGCGGTCGAAGCAAATAAATGAAATTACCGAGGCGAAAAAAGGAGCATGCAAAGACAACGACGACTCCGTGGGCTGACAAGCGAAATAAGAAAAAAAAACGATGAAGAAGAAGAAGCAGCAGCTTCGCTGCGAGAGAAGTGGAAAGTGGGGAGAACACAAGTTGATTCGAGAGATGTGATGAATTTATTTGTGCTTATCGTTAGTGGGGATATGATTTATCGCGCTTTTTCGATGCTGAATTATTGATTCATTCATTCGAAGTTTATATGCTGCTGTAACAATGTTACGGATGGTTAATCATCGCGGTATCGGAAGTAAATATTGCTTCGTGCGGCAATCCGTTCGCTCCCCAAGCTGGCATTAAATTACAAAACCAGATTAATACGAGCGCATCAAGTTCACTATATAACGATAACTTATGTAAGAACATAAATTATCATTACAGTTTAAGAATCTAGAATTGGAAAAGCAACTCAAAACAATTCCAGCAGAGCTTCTAAAATCGAAAAAGATCGTTACAACCATCATCCACGCACCTTCATACCCACGGACTGTAAAAAAAAATCGATACGCGAAAACAACAAAAAATTGATTCTCGTTCGTACGTCAGCAGCTCGGAATTTGGCCGATGGCTCTCGCTCCCTCTCTTTCTCTCTCTCTCTCTCTCTCTCTCGCGTACACACACATACACGATTTCAACGCCGCTCTCTCGCGCCTCTGATTTTTCCCTCCCTCCCACACATGAGCCACAGCCGCACCATACAACAACTTGCAAACTCGCGCGGGCGCGCGAGAGAGAAGAAATGAAGAAGGAGATGCTGCTGCTTCTGCGCATATCCTTTATGTTTTACGAATGAGCGATCGCGCGCGCTCTTTGATATAAATCGCGCGCACGGCGCCCTAAGAGAGAGAGAGAGAGAGTAGAGAGTGAGTCGATCGCGCCAGATGATTGCTCAAGATGTAAATCCCTCGGGAGAGAGATGCCGAGTGGCGATGCCTTCGCCTTTGCCATTAAGAGGACTGGGGAGGCGATGAGAGAAGCCCCTGGAAATACGATGCTGCTCCTGCTGCTGCTGCTGCTGTATCGCTTTTTTTTTTGTTTTGCTTCTTCAGAGCCAGGATCATGCACACGCAGGGATCGTTTCGACGCGTGACGCGGCGGCGAGTGATGGCCGTCTCGTGACTACGGGACTACTCGATCTGCATGCGAGGATACAAAGTACTAGTCGGCCGCTATAACTGTCCTACGCGTGTGCGGATTGCGATGTGCCACGTGAGCGAATTACAAAGTTTAACGTCTGATGCGTGGATTGTATAGAGTTTCGAAGATACCGTTAAAGTCCACCTCTCGATACTATTATTCCGAACCATTTTTACGTTGCAATGTGCAATTTCTAATAAAGCAGTCGTACCTTTTTATTTCTCTTCTAATTGCCGTTACGGATAAAAGTTATATTTAACGCTTGCACTACATTTCCACAGCGCGGTAAATTAATATCAATCATTTTTTATACCGTTAGTCCAACCGCGCGGTGTATGGGCTTTTTCAATGACTAATGCCCGGAAGGCTATATAAGACTTCAGCAATATCGTGGCGCCGAGAACTTTTTTCGTCTTGTTTTATTTGCGAATGAGTTATAGTTTCGGCGCGAGCGCGCGAGATGCATTTGAACGCATGGCTCGATTGCTCCGATATCGCCGATACGAGCGTTATTGTGTGTGTTGTATATACCGATGGAATATATAATTTTGCGCGGGTTCTTGGAAATGGAGTAATCTCGTATGCTCGGTCAATGATCTAATACAATATGCGATTAGTATATTGCATAAGGGTATCGAGTTTTAGATTTGAGTGATTTTATGAGAATGGAAAAGATTAGAGCGAGCTGTTCTGAATTTGCGTATGTTGTTTTAGTGTTGTTGGTTGCGAATGAAATTTTCCGAGAATCAATGATATAAAAAGACATGCGATGCAGAAGATTTACGATTCACTGGAGTAAAAAGTTGTGTGCGCGCATGAATTTCGACTAAGCTTTTTGGCAGACATTGTGAGTTATCTGTTTACTCAGTCTGTTTAATTTAATTACGCAAATATAATCTTTTCTTTTTTTCGCTGTAGAATCACGTATAAATATAGAAGCTGACGGCACGTTTACCTAATAGCGATTAAAACAGTAGCCACAGAATCGCTCGATTCTCGTTACCCATCGCCGCGTTTCCAACTGATAATAATACATCATAAATTCACGCGCGCACAAACCTAACCTCGCGAAGCAGCATCATCATATCCAGCATCGGATCTCGGAAGCGTACAACACGAGAGACGGCGCTTGCGCGAATTATCTTATCTTCGTAATGGCGTGTGTAACCTCTCGATCGACCAGACAACAACGGCGATCCAATACTTACATATAGAAAAGAAAAAGGAAGTCAGCAGCAGCTCGTATATCCTATACAGCAATAAAAGCGACTTCACCCCGCGCTTGCCGCGTCTGCGTGCATCGATACATAAAATAAAAGCCGCGTCGGCGTCGGCGCGAAACAATACAGCGCGCGCGCGTGTAAGTTCAAGTTCAAGCCGTCCATTCATCTCCTTCCTATATATCGATGAGTAAGCGAATTCCCGCCATTATCGCGTGTGCCAGTGTACACACGAGATGATGATGTAGAGAGAGAGAGAGAGAGAGAGAGGGAGAGAAAAGGAGAGAAAGAAACACATCGGCATTATTGCATGTGTGTATAAGCGCGTCGCGTATACACTCCCATACTTACCCCACGCAATAATTCAGTCACGTCGCGGTTATCTCATTGTGAGACGTTCGGGCGCGAGAGGAGCGCAGTTCTCGGGTATCGCGCTCTAATTGTGTTACGTCAAAGGTATACACGGGTCGAGAGACAGAGACGACTTATATCTTGGAATTATTCCGCGGTGGAAATGATTTCTATATTACGCGTTTGTTCTTCTCTCGCGGTGCGTCTTTATTGTCATACACTGCGCGACGTGACTTCTTTCGGCGTTATTCGATTACGTTATGTTCGCTCTTGCCTCTTCTACTTCTCTTCGTTCGGTGCAGGCTCAGTCGAGTTCTGGCTGATGTTTGCGTGTTTGTGCCTGTATATAGGAGGAGAGGCAAAAAGATCAAACGCTCATGGCATGGGGTTTCCTTTGGGAATTAGTTTTCTTCTGAGATTTGCTTCTTTTTTGGTTGTGCAGCTTAATACTCTTACTGATTGTGTGCTGTCGAGCGATATTTTTTTTTACGGGTTTCGAGGTATATAAGTTGAGATGCTGTTATTGTGAGTTCTTTAGGGTTTGGAGGGAAGTTCGGTTTTTGGAATTATATACGGCTTGGTTGGAAATCGAGTGGAGAAAACTTAATTGGGTGTCTTGGGATTCTGATATTTTGCAATATTTTGCTATTAAAAATAAAATGATAATCATAATTACACAAAAGATTCTCTGAACTTTACGTATATAGGAATACAAATATAGGAAAGATTCATTTCTCGATGTTCACTTTATTTAAACAACTGTTCATACCAAAATAAAGGACGCGCAAATCCATCTGTTCCAACTTTAATTGTACTATATACAAAAACCGAACACACACTCGCATAAGCCGGGGAATTCCCCAAAGAAAAGTATGGAATCTCCGACAGGCCCTCGTCGCATTCTGCTTTTCATCATACAAAAATATGACGTGTATACCGTGTGACATGTGCTCTCTCATTCTCTCTATCTCTCTCTTTCTCTCTCTCTCCCCCACGCGTCCGCAAATATAGGCTCTAGCTGGGCGATAATCGCATTGTCTCGATAAATGATAGCGCAAATAATTGGAATTAGGATAATATTATTGCGGTCGCTCGCGCGACTACGCCAGTGTATTTACCTGCGCCGAGTCGAGCTGGGAGAGAGGGAGAGAGAGAGAGAGAGAGAGAGAGAAAGAAACAGGGAATGGCTTTGTTCCCACAACTGCACTGCAGTGCTCGTCGCCGCGCGAAAATGGGCAAATATACGCGCGTATCTCGAGAGCTGCTCCAGAGAGATAGTCTCTCTCTCTCTCTATCTCTGTGTTATACGTGCGTGTGAATATCCGTGTGCGACGAAGCCATCCTAGAAAAGCGGCAAATGTGTCAGGGGATGGCCAATTAGCTATTCGTTCGGTGAATTCATGCCATCTCTGACCTCCTTATCGTACAGCCGCTTACCGCGCGTTTATTTTACATTGCACTGTGCAGCCGGTGGCTGGAAGCTTATAATTAGCGATGCGCCGCTGAGAGTGGATAGGAAAAAAAGAGCGAAATCGCCGATGCGTCAGCGGATCGTTTGGCTGGCGGAGACGGCGAAGATTGGGATTATGGTTTCGGCGGAAGGCTCTTTCGCAGATACGAGTGATAATCGTGGAAAATTGTACGGGAGCGATGAGGCTTGTTTTGCGTTTAGTTATAGGCTCGCGGTACACCAGTCGTAAATAGTTTATTTTTTAATTGGTCGGTCTTGTGCTTGCGGTGCTATGTGCAGTTTTTGTTTAAATTTTTAATCGTGGAGAATCTTTTGTTTTTTTCTTTCACTTAGTTAGCAAGCCGACTCGGAATGAAAACCGTTCGAGTTTATATATTTATACGCGGCAAGCTTTCTCTTAGAAATCCATTGTTTTTTTATTAATTTTGTGTCATAATTATACTCTATAGAATCATTTTTAAATAAATTAGCTAATTTTATTTATTTAGGAAATTCGACTACAATTACCGGAGGCAATATAAAAATTCAAGAATTGCCCGCAGGTGTTAAAATTTATTCATCAAATAAAGACAATTCAATGAAAGCAAAAACTGTAAAGGGCAGGTCGAATAACAGACAAATCACAGCAAGACAATGGGAAAAAATCTCTCGCAGAGGGTTGTGAATTCCCGAAAGGGTTTCACGATGGCGGCATCGCTTAAACATTCAATTACGAATTTGCGGCTGATAAATATATATTTTCCTCCCTTTTATTGTTGAACGTCGCGTTGCGGCCGTTTTTACGAGTGCAGCGGCGGCAGCGGCGGCGTCAGGAGGGTAGCATTAAGGTTTTGTCGAATTGTCCGGCGTGATTTAGGGCTTCTAATAAAACGGCGAATTTATTTGGCGCAATGGCCTTCCTCTCTCTCACTCGCTGTGTGCTTTATCAAGGGGCAATGGGAAGAGACGACGATTGATGGCGTTTAATTTGAAGGTGTTAAAGGGGTGAAATTGAGACATTGCATGGCTTTGGCGCCCGCGACGCTGACTCTGTTTGTGTTGGCGAAACAATTTCGGCGTCGATGCGTCGTTATTCATTCGAAGAAAGCATAAATATTATTGCGTGAATCATAATGGTGGATGATGCGTAAAATTTATGAATCTAATCTATTATTGAGATATTTCCAATTATATACAGTTGCGACCGCGATATGAAGCATTCAATAATAATCGTATATCAGTTTATAACTCGGTAATTATTCCCGATATACGAGCTAATCACGAGAGGCCGAGCGTATATAAAATGAATTGTTCAATCAAATCATCGATTCCTACTCTGTCTCCCCCTTTCCTGCACGCTTTCCACCCAACATCCTCCTCACTCCTTTCCATTATCTTTTTGACTCGCTCATTCAATTTTATCGTCCATTTCACTTAATTATCCCTCCCCCTCCACCTCACTTTCGCCTCCTTATCTCGTCCCTCAAGCTCTCTCTCTCTCTCTCTCTCTCTCTCTCCTTTCTCAGCAGGCCCGCGCGCACCGCTCATTCGATTTTATTTTCCATTTCGTTCAATTGTCTATCTCGGCTCTCTCTCTTTTTCCCCCTTCTCCATCTCTCTCGCCGAGAGGAGAGAGCAATATCGCGCCGGCCGGCGATATTTATGACTCTCTTTGTGCGAGACTCGTTCGCGCGCGCAAGTGCGTTTGGTAGTGCCGCAATTGAAAAGCGTGCGGCGCGGCTCATATGCTCGTTTCGCCTATGTACATACATATATATATATATATATTGATGTGTGTATTCGTTGTTGCAGGATGCTGGGTGACGGTGCGGCGTGTCTGAAGGGGAGGTTCGCCGCCGCCCCAAGGACGACGGCCACGGCAACGACGCTGGCGCTCATGCTGATGCTGCTACTGCTACTGCCGCAAACCAGAGCTGACGGTGAGTCACTTTTACTTTTTTTCCTTTCTGTCTCACTCTCTTTTCTATCGAGAGTCTGCGTCTCTATTGTTGGAACGGGGTGAGACACGATGGGAAGGGGTGGTGTGGTTTTTTTTTCTGTGCCGGATTCTCTAGTCTTGGATTTTACGATTGAGTCACGCTAAAATGCGAGTTTCGGAGAAGATGCGCGAGTCGAGGGATCTTTTTTTGGTTGGTTATCGGATAATAATCGCCTTATGTATTGGAACAATCACGATTGAAATCTGTTTTATAGATTTTCGATAAAATTTAATGTGAGCTTGGAATAGAATCTTTAGCGATTTATAAATGAATCAACGAAGAAAATATCTTGCGGATAAAATAACTAATAAGGAAAATCAATGATTAGTATATCAAATCGTGCACATTTAAAAAGGAAATAGTATCTCGTGCAGTTTCATGAAATCCGAAAGAAGAGCGTTTCTCGCAAATCAATAAGCCCCATAACGAAATGATGAGATTCCAGTAGCGCACACTCAGCAGCGAAATGATCTCTCGCAAATGTAACTCCTCTCTTTCTCTCTTTCTCTCTCCACGCGGCGTGTAACGTATGATACTTAGGTGGTAGAGTCACTGGAGTGCCTTTGGCTCTTCTTTCTTTCTCTCTCCGAGGCGCAATTCTGCACCGTCTTCCCTCATAGCTGCATACACATTTACACACACACACGTGAAAACACAGAAGTGTGTGCGTGTGTGTGTGTATGTGTAAGAGCAAGAGAGAGAGAGAGAGAGAGAGCTAAAGCGGCCTCTTTGGTGCAGCTCGAGGGAGTCGAATGTAATTGCGCGTGCGTCTGAGGGAGAGAGAGAGAGATTAACTCGTGAGACTCGGTCGGTGGTTAATGAGGGTAGCGAAAGAAGCGTGGGAGAGAGAGATTTTTGAAACTTTGTTGCGCGGATTATCGAGTGCGATAATGTGGCCCTGCGCGATAAGTACTATGTGCTCTCGCGAAAGCCGCTGCTCCTGCTGCTGCTGCTGCTATTTTCGCAATTAGCGTTTCTGGACGCCGGGAGGATTGGACCAACGAGATTTCGGATTGTCTGCAGCAGACGTGTTATTTTTTTTAGGAGAGACGCCGGACTTTCACGCGTTTCGTATAATGTTCTGTCTGGGACTATCAACATTTCGAGAGAAAGGAAGAATTATTCACTGCGTACCATAAAAAAGAAAACGATTTATTCTAAAAATACACATTTTACAATCATCATCCTTAAGCAAATTCAATAACGCCCCGATTTTATCCCCTCGAGTCTCTATATAATTTAAAGCATTTCTCAAGCAAGAGTCGAGAGCAGCAGCAGTAGCACCCAGAGTTAGTCGGACTCGTCTTCCTCTTTTATCGAGTGATACAACAACCCCACGCGGCAATTCGGCGCGCTCTTTTCCCAAGGCCAACGCAGCAGCACCACCATCCAACGACAATAGCCCATCCCGTCACTGCGGGGGGCCCCGTCTACTATATATATACACGAGACTCAGCGCCCTTATTCGACCCGATGGAAATTTCGCAGGCACGCACGGCATTTCGATAATTCGTTTACTTAAGCCTCCCTATACCGACTCTGTTCCGCTCTCATCGATCGCCCGAGCGCAGCTATTTCTTTCTCTCTCTCTCTCTCAGTCGGAGAGCGCGCGAATTACAGTCGAGCTTTTGAAATCGAGGAGGGGGGGATACGTGGATGGGGGTTGGGGATTCGCGCGCGCATTTCGCGGACTTACAAATTAGCGCGACGTGCGGCGGGACAATGGAAGGTGTAAGCGCGAGCCTAGAGCTCCATTTTGTATTGGCTGTAATCAATGCGAGTATGTTTGCACTCTCTCTTGCGCGCCGACGGCTTTTCGTTATTTATTTACACGCTTTGGCCCTTTTGTCGGACGCGCGACTGTGTACGCGCCTTTTTTAGAATGCGGCTGCGCTGGCCGATAAGTATTGTTTAAGAACTTTTCGCTTACAGTGCTAATTCGAGACTATAATTTCTGGTGATTTCTATGGATTTTACTGCTTTTCGCGCGAGAAGGTAAATATTTTTTTCGACGTGTATCATTAGCTTCTTCGGGTGTAATTTCATTTGAAGTAGCGTCCGAACGAGCTTTAAAACTTGTATTATAGGGAAAGGCTGAAATTCGCATACACATGCTTTAAACTGTAGGTTGCAATATAATTGCGTTTGTTTTGTTCCACAAAGATTTTTTTTTCACTAAACTTGAATTTAGAAAAAACAAAATTTACCGTATACCGCTGATACATTCTTTCCATTTTGCGTGAAAAAAAGGGAGTATATTCTCGCTATTCAGAATTCATAAGTTCTGAATATTTCATCCAGTTTAATTGGTATTATTTGAAATCAAGATTCCGTGAATTTTTTGTGGAGCATGGAACAAAAGAAATTGCACCTGTATACAACTATAATGAAAGGCAGCAGCAGCAGCAGCGAGTTCTTGCAGCGAAGAATGCTTGTTTCAGTATCGGAAATCGGATTTTTTTCCAACGAAGTATTTTTCACCCTCGCTCGTTCGAGCGAAGGTATTATTTTTTTTTCTTTTTTCTTTTTTGTTGATGTTTCGTCTCGCACAGTGAAACGGAGCGCAAGAATAACTCCCATTCAAGTGTATATTCATGCATGTTCCTGAATTTTCTTAACAATATAGCCTCGACAAAGAGCTGGAGAGGTAAACAGGAAAACGGACGATGAGGTGAAATAGTTTTTCGCTTCCTCCGCGTAGTGGTGGATTTTGTAACGGTGAAATGAGAGTTATCGTAAAAACGCGTTTTTAGCTTCTATAGGAATCGAAATCAATAATATCTAAAAAGCGGTGGAACTATTTTGGATCTAATAAATCCTTATTTTTCAACAGTCTGTTTTGTTCAAAATATTATTTTATTTTATACGCAACAGCTTTGGTCTAAAATATTATTTTATTTTATTAAAATCTTTGTGTCTATTTTATAGTCAGTATAGAATTGATACACGTATATTGGTAATTTACGGATGCAATCATTTTCAAATCTTAGATATAAAGTCTGGAGAATAAGAAGAAAATAAGAAGCACAAAAATACGTGTACTATATTATTGGCAATCGGAATTTTTTCTAGTATACTGCAAGTACATATTTCAGCTTCTCATACTATCGTAGATATTTCTCCACAGCACTTACACATATCATCCCAACAATACACCATATCTGCATTTTTCTTCTCGTTCCACCCTCAACATCAGATATCCAGTACAATTCATCTTCACATGTATACCCGCTAAATAAAAATGTAAATGAAAATGAACCTAAATAACGCACATCATTCAAACTCTCCAAATTACCTCGTAAACGAAACGCTGCAATCGCGCGAGTACTTCGGAAATCCATATACATCAGGTTCAAAATTAAATGTGCAGCACGCCAATCTCTTTTCAATCCATAACTGGCAGCAGAAGTCGGAAAAAAAATGAAGCTGGAAGCAGGAAACTGAATTCTCTCCACTGTATACCCTACATCGGCAATCGGAATTTTTTCCCCTGTAAGAAGAGCGAGAAGTATTTCCGCCTTGGCAAAGTGCGTGCGTATATATACAAGTGTGTGTATGGGTGTGCTGGAGGCATTTTGCCACATAACTGCAGTGCACGCGCGCCGCGGAGCTATGGAATTTCAGGATATTGCCGGCGCAAACCGAAGGGTTTGATTTAGACGGCAGGCAGGCAGGAGCAGCAACGCCGAGGCCAAGAAAGAAAAAAAAGTATAGAGCGAGAGGAGAAAAACGGGGCATCGAGGGGGGGTTTAGGGATGACCCCGTTTCGTTGCTGCTATTCCCTCCTTCTCCGTACTTCTTTTTTCTTTTTTCTTTCCGTTTCTCTTCCGCAGCACCTATTTTCTTTTTACCTCGCCGTGAAAATTGACACGCGTGTATAAGCACTCGGATGCGGTAGCAGCTAGCTCCGCACCGCGTAGAAATTGAATTTCCATGAATGTACACTTTGGTACTTCTTGCTTGCAGTTCTTGCGCGTTCGCCATCATGGTCATCCTGCGGCAGTGCATTTTTAATTTTACGCCCCCTCTCGATAGTCCGCGTCCAAAAAACTGTTGCACATCAGCTCCAAAAAGACTCAGCTGAAATCTTTAGTGTTGCTGAAAAATCCACAGTAAAAAGCCTCTTTTACAACGTCAAATTATATCGATCAATTAATTTATTCATTCCCGTCAACGAACATAGCCAACGGTTAACGAAGCTATATATAGGCAACAATGCCACCAGCTGGCAAGTCCATATTCATCGGCCCATTAACAATTCGCTCGAGACAATCGGAACCGATCACAGCTCGCCCTACACCTCCACAATAGCCTCTACACACACACCCAGAGAGAGACGCGCGTATGTCGCGCAAACGAATCGCCTGCAGTAATTATTCGGGCAGCGACCAAAGCACGGATGCACACTCGCCCGAATGAATTATGAATTCTTCTCCGGCAACGACGTTGTCCTCGTCGTCTCGGTGCACTCTCAGCTCTCGTTTGTATCATTCTTTTTTTTCCCTCCCTCTCTCTCTCTCTCTCTCTCTCTCTCTCTCTGTGGAACAGTGCACAGCAGCAGAATTCTCGCTCTCACTGGCCGAGAAGGACAGAGGCTCTGAATTATAAATGACGCATCGATATAACTCGCTGCTGTTGCTGCTGCTTGCGCTCGCGCACTTTTCTCAGAAAACGGGGAAAAAGCAACGAGCAAGAGTATCGCGGCCCGTTTCGTGTGTGTGTATGTATGTTATATACGTATGGGAGAGACTGACTGAGTGACTTCCGTCGCGGCCATAAATTTCGCACGCTCGGTAGTTTTTGCCCTGGCTCTCTCCCTCCTTCTCTCTTTCTCTTGTGCTTCGGTAATCGAGAAACAATTCCGGAGGCTGGAGAGGGAGAGTATCATCAGCTCCTCCTCTTGTCTTGGTTGAGAGTAGAGGTGATCGCAAAAAATTCACCCGAATCACTTGGCTCTCTCGTCTCTCTTTCTCCTCTCTCTTTCTCTACGCTCTTGGCGTTCGTGCTGCTACCCCATCCTCCTCTCGCGCTCGCACCTGGATTTTTCCCTGATACACTCTTCTCTCTCTCTCTATATATATATATATATATATACTCCCCTGCCTTTTTTTGCTCCTCCGTTTCGTTATTCGTTTCTCGCTATCCCCCTCCTCCCCCCTCTCCCCTCCTCCGTTTATTCGCTCCTTTTTTGCCGCCGCGATACGCCAGGCGTGTACATCGTTTCTTTTCCCTCGCTCTTCGCTTTCTTCTGCTGTAGGTATACCAGCCTCGTCAACTTATATCGATTCAGCGCATTAAATTCAGCACTCCTCGGTCAGCCCTATATCACATCTTCCTGGTGCACTCGTGTCTCCCTTAACTGCTACGCTCCGCTGGAAAGTATAAATATATATATCAGCTTCCAGGATCCGCATAGTATAAACTTAATTTGGCGACTCGCGCCGCAGCCTTATTTTTTTATCATCACCAAATCGATGCCCACACTTGGCTCGATCTCCCAGAGGCTATTATATTACGGTTTAATAATGTACGTACATATACCTGCAGCCGCGGTACAGTACAGCCCCAAACTCGCGCGCACAATGAAGATTCATTTCAACGCCCTTTTTCCTCGCCGTGGCATCAGCAGCAGTATCACAAAAGGGGCCTTCATAAAAAAAAGGTGTGTCTCGCTTTCATAAAGCGCGAGCTGCGCGCTGCGCGCACTCGACTCAACCTACATCCCGACATAATCCGTTCAATACACCCCATTGTAATTCGCCGCTGTACACACGCGGCATCATGTACACTCTGCTGCAGCCGATGGTTTTTCTCGACTATGGATGTAAAGAATGTACGCTCGTGTGTGAGTGTGCGCGTGCGTACATAACGTACATACGCATCGCAGTGGAAAAATTCACATTTTTCATTGGCAACGGTGTGTAGCAGCAGCAGCAACAGCAGTAGCAGCAGCTCGTTCGGTGCTTTTAGAAGCTCCAGTGGCCCCTTAACACGGCGACCCTCTTATCTCTTCCGCCCTTTGATAGCTTTTCTTTTCTTTTTACGCGCGCTCGACTCGCGCGCTCATTCTCCGAGTTTACCTTAGCAGAGACGCCGAGAGAGACAGAGAGTGCGAATTCTCATTGAGTCGCACGCGCTCTCCTTTGGTATACTCATTCACTTTCCTCGCGCATTCACTCGTTCACTCATTTATCGGATAAGTTTCCACCAGCCGCCGCCAATTAATCCTCGCCTCTTTATCGAGGTTAATGCGCTTTCGCGAGCTAAGAAGTCGCTGAATGGAAGAAGAGGAGGGAATGGGGAGGGCAGTTATTAGGTGCGTATGTGTGCAGTGTGTGAATGTTGAGCTGGTACTCCATTGTGGAGTAAGAAAAAAGGAAGAGGGACCGAGATGCGCGATGCAGGCGAAGAAACACGTACAAATGGGAAAATGTAGGTGAAGGAATGGAGAATGAGATTATGCGGGTGGAATGTTCAAGTTGCCCTTTTGTTAAATTAAGGCTAATTTCGGTGGTTTGTCAGACGAAGGACATCTACTTACTGGAACCTTGATGTGATCGATGTGGGATAATGATTCATCAATAGAGTTTGCTAATCCGCTTACATCCGCATCAAAGTTACACGCAGAATCGCCTTGTATCGAAACACTATTATATCGACGTCAATTTGTTAGTAATAGCGTAGATGAAGCTATGTAGGAACCTTTATCATTAGATATGACGAACAGCAGTGCAAGATTTACCATTATCCGATGCATGCATCGAAGAGACTAGGAAGTTGATTTCGCAAACAAAAAGTGAATTGGTCTGTACTCCACCGCAGGCATTGGGCGCAAGTGTAAAAACTTGATGCGCGTTGCACAGTGCAGTATCCTCCAAATGCTGCATTCTTCCTTTTAAACGAATGAGAGAGACAGAGAATAGCGTTCCCTCGGTACTGCACTTGCATAATTCAACATTATAAAAAAGAGTTTCTTTACCACACGTGCCTTCCTCCCTCCCCTAAAAGAAAAAAGAATCACCACGCTCAGTCGTGCGTTCAACTCGAACCACGGCTTTTCTTTATCTACGGAACAGCTCTTTGCATACACACTGCAAACACACACATACACACATACCAAGGACGTAAAATAAAAATAATCTTGAGCCTCAAGAGCACAGATGGGTAGTCACGGATAGGAGAAATAAGCTAGTAAACGCCGGGTGAAGCTCAGTTGAAGAAAGACAGAGAGAGAGAGGAGAGAAGCTGGTAAGCAGCTAACTCCCTTATTTACTGGCAGCGGGGAGAGGAGGGAAGAAGAGAAGCCTCGCGCGCCGCACGCGAAGTAAGAAGGAAGAAATTGATGCTGCTGCTGCACGGCCAAGAGGGAGAGAAAGAAAGAAAAAGGCGAGTGTGACGGGGAGAGAGAGAGAGAGAGAGCGAGAGCCCCCCTCGAGGCCTTGCGAGCTGCCATGCCTGTAGGCGGTAGATACGGGGCAATCTGATCTTCGAGCACGCCGCCAGAGAGTTGAATCACACGATCGATTTATTCGGCAAACAATTCCTATGCAGTAGCACCACCACCACCACCACCACCAGCAGAAGCAGCAGCAGCAGCAGTCTCAAAGAACCGCTCGCTTTTGTCTATCTCTCTCTGTTTCTCTCCAGCTCTCTGAGCCCTTTTTTCCTTTCTTCCACGGCTCGTCGCTGCTGTCGTACTACTCTCTCGGGCTTTTTCCTCCTCCCACCACCACCTCCACCTCCTCTTCGGATATGTACCTACACACACACACACACACACCTCTTTTTACTCCTTTTTTGCGTTCGGAGTCTCTGTCTCTCGACTCTGATGCCGCTGCTGCTCTTGGGGGAGAGGGGGGGGGGGCTCCTCTCCTTTCTCCAGCTCTGGAGGCTCACTCGAGCCCCCGCGCGCGCGCTCGCTAAGAGCCAAGCGCCGACGACGACCTAGTTAAGGGCAATGTGCAGCTTCGGTTATAGTTGCACCAGATCTCTCTCCACTCTCGACGACTCTCTCTCTCTCTCTCTCTATATATATATATAGAACGTCGTCGTTGTACGTCCCTTTTTGTTCTGAATAGGTGGGCTGCTGGACTTTTTCGTCGCGAATTCTATGAGTTTGAAAGGACCGCTGCAGCGCGCGATGTACTTCCACTTCTTTCATTCTTTCTTTCTTTAACATCTTCTTCCTCTTCGTCTTCTTCTTCTTTTTTTTTCTATCGGTCGAGAATAATAGAGAGATGTTGACGGGTTATTGTGCTCGTGATTTAGGAGTACATCGATTATTGATGAGCTGCTTTTCGTTATACAGCGGATGGCTTTAAATGAAGTTTGCTCCTGTTGTTCCTGACTGAGCCATTGTTTCGTATATAGCTTACAAATCGGGGAGAATGGTGAAATGGCAATTAATACTTTCTTTTGTGAAAAATCCTATAGGATGGCAAAGAGAATCCAAGAATTCAATCAGCAATGACTCAAACGCAGGCATTCGACTTTGCGTTATCCAAGATCCACACTTTTCTGACCAACCTCGTGGCACGCGAGATGTGCACAAAGCTCCGGCTCTCGCGTTCATATAAATTCGTCTAAATATCAAAAGAATGCGCGCAAGCCTCCTGCGAGCTAAACTATAGGATAGCCCCAGACATTACAACAATACGTCCAAACGAAAACAAAAGGTAGCCGAGCACAACAGCATCAGCATCCCCGAGAGCTGTGTAACATCTTGGTGCGAGACTGCACGCGAGAGGGACTGCCACTAATACGTCCATGCAGTGCTCAGCGGCTCGCTTGAAAATCGATCTTCTCTCGTGCTGGTGCAGTGCTGCTGGTGTGCCACCAAGGCCTCTGGTAATACGGAAAGCGCGTAGATCGAGTTAGAGCGCTGGTATTCGAGCTAAACAGAGTTGAGAGAGAGAGAGAGAGAGAGAGAGAGAGGGAGTGAGACTAGATACATACACAGTGTGAGTGCGTGGACGTTGTGTTGTCGGATGAGGCGTGCGAATGCGCGACGCAGCCGGAGCGCGCGAGAGCAGCTCCTCGCCCAAGAACAATGTATTCTCATTAGTAAGTTTCGGGAGAGTGCTGTATACTCTATCTCTCGCTGGCTCTTTCTCTCTCTCTCTCTCTCGCTCGCTCGCTCTTGCGCCGCGGGTCCTTAATTAATTTTAACGCGGTACGATCACGGACCAACTTTTAGAACCCCCCACCGGTCCCTCCCCTTTCCTCTCTCTCATACGATTAATGGAGGTGCGGATGAGTAGTGCTACTGGCACTGGGGTAGGAGGATGGTACTCGGACTATGAAAAAAAAAGGACACGTCGGAATTAACATGCGACGTAAGCCGGGAAGCTACGGCCAGGTTTTTAGGCGATGACGCGCCGTCGACACCTTTTTCTTCCGTTATAATGCTCCTTGGAATTTTAACCTTAGCCAATGTGGAGGGTCTATTATACTTTCGGGTGGATTCGGTGGTTATAAACACGCGCGAGAAAGCGTACCAGTACAGAAATAGTTCGATGATCAGGATTATATGGAATAGTCGCGCGACGGTAAATCGTTTCGAATTTCTGCTTCGCGGGAGTTCTCTCTTAATGCACAGAGTCAAGAGGAGATTATTTTTGTACAATAAGTACAGACAGAGAGAGAGAGAGAGAGAGAGAGAGAGAGAGAGAGTCCCCTCGGTCGCGGTTTTGAACGTATATCCAATAATTATTCATTCATATACGGGCACTTTAGTTGACACACGACTTTGGATTAAATCCGGATTAGACTGGTCGTACATGGACCACTTAATTTTACCTTTAGCCTCGCCACATCTTCTATGCGAGACTAGATTATATTAATCGGCTCGACTTACAGTAGCGATTGTACATCCATTCATAATATTTATATATATATATATATATA
>UELV01134494.1:0-10407 GCA_900490015.1 Megastigmus stigmatizans | reverse complement strand
AACAGCTCAAAATACGTCGGATATTATCTTTTCTAAATTTTTTCAAACCTTTTTTTCAGTTGAAAAAAAGCCTTGAAGAAGTTGTTGAAAATTCGGGATCTTGGTCGTTAATGGGTTAAAATACAAACAGACAAGGTAAATCAAGCAGTCTATATCTATCAGTCAATTATATTCTAAGATTTAAACATTCACTCATTGCACATATGCACCCATTCACACTAGTAAATACACTCACACAATTTAAAAACAAGGGGACAAAACAAAATAAGTTAACATAAAGAAAACCCATCTGTTTGTCCCCTGTGTGGGCGTAAGTCTATATATTCGGCGCACTAAGACCACAGGCCCCGTCTCTGGATGACTAGGGATCGAGCTCGAGGAGGTTTTTAAGGATCGTCGTCATAAATCCGCACAAAGATGGAAGGTTGCGCAGATTTAGTAGGAGAGAGTTCCAATAGCGTGCACATTGGACCTGGAAAGATCTCATACCAGCTTCCGAGCGCAATCTTGTCACCGAGAGTTTTTGTGTATCACCCCTACTAGTCTACCTGGACTGGTGTTTACTGAAAAATGCCGCTAAATAACTTGGTTAATTTAGTCGAAGGATTTTATACATAAGGATGGCTGCAAAATACATCCTTCGACTGTCAACGCGCAACCAGCCCAACTGCTTTCTATAGGGGGTGATGTGCTCATTCCTCCTAACAACATATATAAATCGCACACATGTGTTGTTCAGTCTCTGTAAACGTATTTTTAGCTCGTCAGAAGCGTCAAAACGCACTACAGCGCAGTAGTCAAGATGGGGTAAGACTGAAGCTTCAACCAACCTTCTGCGCAAAGCCTCGGTAGTACATGCCCTTATAAACCGCAGACTGTAAAGGGCTTTGTTGACTTTTTTAGTTATACAGTCGTCCTGCGGTTTCCACGTTAATTTACTATCTATGTTGTAAGAGAGAGAGAGAGAGAGAGAGAGAGAGAGAGAGAGAGAGAGAGAGAGAGAAAGAGTCTGACGGGTGCAGAATGGCGGCACTCCGTAGACGAGAGGAGTGAGAGGGAGGGACGGGAAATTTCGTAAGGTAGTCGTGCAGAATTAAAGTGCAAACTTATGATTACGGTATTTCGGCTTTCTTCTTGCGATCGGTGCAGGATTCGCGGCACTCGATATCAGAAAGAAGCCTGGGAGTGTTAGAGGTAATAGATAGATTTACGGCGTTCAAACTTCAACGGATTGTGCAGAATTCGCGGCACTAAATTGATGAAGCTTGCGGGAGGAAAAGAAAAACGCAATAATTTCTCTGAAGAGAGTATACTCTCTGCCAGTGTATGTAGAATTCGCGGCACTCCAATCGGGAGGGGCATTTAAATGAAACTAAAGAATCTTGAATCAATGAATGTATATCGCGCAGAATTCGCAGCGCAGACTTAAACATTCACCGAAGTCTATTTGAAGTAAATTCCTCTCCTCACAAATCAGTGCAGAATTTCACCACACGTTATTTGCAAAGGGAGAGAAATCTTCTTTGAAAGATTTCTTTTAAAAGAAGAGAACTGGGAGGTTAAAGAAAAAATAAAGTAACGTCTGTAAATCGGTGCAGAATTCGCGGCACTCGATAACAGAAGAAAAAGTTGCAAAGAAAAATAGATTTTAAAATTTATAAAAAGACAAAGGTTTATATTTGATTTTAAATGAGTTTAGAAAATAGAGTTTAGAAGATTTCCGGCCTTCATCTCACTGTGCATCTTTTCGGACCTACAACGAGGACGGATGCATGGTTATTAAACACTTTCTTTCCGAAACTGGAGATAAATTTTTTCCTATTTAATCTTCATCGCGAGTTTTTTATGCGAATTAGTGTTCAATCCACGCGTCACAGTCCAAACCACGTGTTGCGTCGGCCATATTTTCCTTGTTCTGATCGCGCGTAGGTAGCACGTGGTCTCTACTAACACGTACAAACTTGCATTGAACTCTATTTCGACTCGCATTTTTAACGATTAGGTTCATTCTGCGGACAAATGTGGTCGTGCATACGATCATTAGGTCGAACTCTGCCCATCAGGGACGAACTTGCCTCGAGGAAGGGGCTGACTACCCCGCATGAGTATCTGCGCTCATCCATACAAGGTGAGTGAAAAATTGCAGTGCTGCCACGATTCTTTGTCGATTCTTTGTTCTTACATATTCAATTGGCGTTATTATGAATTCCGATTCGATTTTTCCGCTTCACTTTGCGGGTTAATATATTCTTGATCTTCGAAATTTCAATTTTTGTAATCACAATCTTCTTTCAATAAAAAGGGTATTTTGCTTTGAGTTTTCCCCTTTAATTATGTGTGTTTAATTAACCTTAACCAAAATCTTTTCTTTCAGCTAATTTACTTTATTTATTAACAAACTTAACGTAGTTTAATAAATTCACGTAGTGTCTTTATGTATGAATAATTTACTAGAATCAGATAATCAATAATATTTCTTTTTTTTTTGTTTCTCAAAGTTCATTAAACCAATTCAAATTTTGTTTTTGTGATTATCAAGTCAAGTCAGTAACGTCAACTCATAAGATTTTTACTATATGAAAGTTAATTTATCGATCACCACGTGCCAAGGCATTCTTAGAGGTTATTCCCCTCTTTTTCTTCAATGTGAGGAGATCTGTATGTATGTACAGACAACAATCAACAAGAGAACTTTATAGAATAGGGAAACTCTAAGTAAACCGAAATTGAGAAAAATAAATTTTTTTAAATATTATCTGAAAGGGTTGTAATTAATTCAAAATATTCGTAAATAAAGTGCTTCGGGCATTTTGCCCGATTATGCCTGCTTGCCCATCTTCAGTAAGATATAGACGGCTATTTCCCGGTTTACTTAGAGTTTCCCCATTCTATAAATTTCTCTTGCTGGTTGTTGTCTGTACATAGATACAGATCTCCTCACATTGAAGAAGAAGAAGGGAATATCCTCTATGAATGCCTTGGCTCGTAGTGATCGATAAATTCAGTTTCATCCCTAGTGGAAATTTGTTTCGTGAATAATTGTTAAAAACTATTTGTAACTATTTATAACTATTATAAAATTTCGGAACAGAAACATTAATAACAATATTATAAACCGGTATAAATAGTTTTTAACAGTTACTTGTACGAAGCTAATAGTTTTTAGAATTTAACAGATTAAAACTATTATAAACAATTATAAACAGTTTGTAACACTTATTGACAATTACTAATAGTTATTTACAGTTACTTTCATTTATAAATTTCGCCTCTAATAACATTTTGGTTGTAAATGTTATTAGAGGCGAAATTTATAGAAACTGTTTGTAACTACCAGCAACTGTTAAAAACTGTTGATAACTGATTATAATTGTCATTAATGTCTCTATTCTGACATTTTATAATAGTGTCACGTATGATAACTGTGACGAGAGATTCTTTCTCTCTATGTGGATTCTGTTTCGTCCGACTTTCTGGTAACTTAATCCGGAAAGGATTTTGTGAGGGCGGGTAAATAAAGTGACGCGAAAACTGGAAATCTTTGTGCTAAGTTTATTCACTATACGTCGAGTGGTTCTAGCTGCGTTGCGCGGCGATCGGTCAGTCGTTCCTCGTTCAGATGTTGGGTCGTTCTTCTCGATGCGGCCTGATGAGACTGCTTTTATTGTGCTTGATTGATTGCACAACAGGATAATAAAGTGTATTCTTTATAACATGAGCCAATCGAGCCTGCCAAGTGTGGAATACACCGCGCATGCATGTTCAAAAGAAAGAGCGCACGTGCAAACTCACGCAATGCTTTCGTTACGCCAGAAAAACTGAAAGCGGACTTTTATCAAAAGAATATATTACATAGATAAGTTTTTTTATTTAATTAAAAAATGGTTCAAATGTAAATAACTTCATTTAATTCAAGTTTTAAACATTTATTTAATTATTAAAAACGAATTGTTCATCACATGATAAATCAGGTGATTTCTCACCTGATTCTTTAAAGCAGGGTTGGATTACGAACAATGCCTGCGACATTTTCGCGCTCACTTTCAATAGCCCTCGCAGATCTAGTTAATAAAGAATTATTCTGTTTATTGACGATATTATTATATACTCAGAAACTTTATGTGAGCATATTAAGAGGCTAGAAAAATTATTTTTACGACTACGAAAAGCAGTTAAAATTACAGCCAAAAAATAATCTGATTGACAAATAAAAGAGTTAATAAATGAATAAATATTTAAGAACACATTTTATACCACTCTAACCTAAAAATCACAACTTTTCGTGTCAACAATGAACAAGTAATACAATTTCAATAATTAAAAATATTTCCATATGTTAATATATTTGCGGGATAAATCACGTGATTAAACATGAAATAAAGCAGGTATCAAAACACGTTACCACCCGACTGAATAAAATCAATTAATAAATCAACTGATAAATCAATAGATAAATCAATTGATAAATCAATTAATTTTGTGTCACGAATAATCAATTAATTTATTAACTCGGAACCAAAACATTGTCAAATCGAATAATATTTATTTATAAATAAATCGCCTGTTTTTGTTATAAAAGATGACCAGAATTAATTAGAATAAAAAAAATAATTAATGAAAAAAAAATTTTAGAAAAACTTGACCCTGCCGGGACTTGAACCACGCATATTCGGATTATCAGTCTGTTATTTTACCCGCTCGACCACAATGATTTCTGTTATTTCTGATCAGTATTGATTCTGATGTACATGAACTGCGTATAAACAGTTGAACATGAAAAATAATTCTGCAAGTAATATAAGCAGAAACAATGTTAACGATAATTCAGGCCCTGGTTACTATATATAGAATTATTGGTGGAAGCTATTTCTATTTATAGTTTCCGTGTAAAAAGATATATAATAATAGCATTCGTACAAATGATAGATTTAAATATTTATGTTATAGAATTCTTTTCAAAATAACTATATTGATAAATAATGGTCCGAGCATAAATCAATTCAGTCTATCTCTCCTTCACATTTATTTCAGAATCGGTTAAAGTTTCAGCAATACGGACAAAATTATTAGTTTTCCTAAAGGAGAATTGACTTTTTGTTATCCATTGATAGCTATCTATAGGGATCGGTTGAAATTAGAGTAAATCGGAAAATAATTTGGACTTATTAAACGAGAATTTACTTTCTTTAATCTATCGATAAACATACTTTTAAAAACAGAATATTTTTATGTTAAAATTCATTTTTAGCTTATATCTCGAGAACTTCTTTATCAAAAAAGACAAATTTTTTAGTATTCCTAGTAGAAAATGAGTTTAAATATTATTCGATTTGACAATTTTTTGGATTCTTAGTTGTTAAATCGATTGAGTTATCAACTGATTAATCAATTGATTTATCTATTCATTTATCAGTTGATTTATCAATTAATTTTTCTCAGCCGGGCAAACACGTGATTAAGTTGGTCATCCTTGATATGTGTTCCGATACGTGATTATCACGAGATAAATCATGTGATACATCATGTGATAAATCACGTATCTAAACACGTAAGAGACTATGTGATTTGCCACATGCTTTATCACATGATTTTTTTCGGTAGGGCATGTCAAAGTTGTGATTTTTAGGTTAGAGTGTTATAAAATGTGTTCTTAAATATTTATTCTTTTATTAACTCTTTTATTTGTCAATCAGTTGTACACCTCATTATTAACCTCAATATTTGCTTAACCACATGCTAGATCACGTGTCAAAGTACGTGATTATCACGTGATTATGCTGGTAATTATGCAGGTTCATTTTGACACGTATTTATGCACGTACATGGGTACGTGATTAGCACGTGCTTATTTTCAGCAGGGCGATGTATACGAAATATTGAAATAGTATAAATGAAGGAGATTAGGAAACTGGAAATGTCGGTAAATATTCGCGTACGGATTAGTTCTAACAAATATTTAATTCTTTATAAAGTCATTGATAATAATTGATTTGACTCAAATTCAGACAGTTGTATTATTATACGCATTTTGTTTATATATCAGATAAAGTCTATCAGATAAAATCTACGTAAAAGATTGACGGTAATGTACGCCCGCTAGTTGGAATTCCAGGTGAAATTACAGCTGGATTTTCCAGAACCTGGATTTTTGAAAATAATTACTAAAAATTGACGTTTAAGCAGATTTGGTGTCCATAGTAGGTGTTCCCATGCGGATGATAACACCCAAACTGAGTATTTAAGCTTTCGTATCTGAAATTTTTGTATTTTAATTGTGCTTAAAAAATTTTTAAATTTTTAATATGAAAGCTTAATTACTCAGTTTGCCAGTTATAATCCGCATAGTAACACCTAATACGGTCACCAAATTTACGTGAACTTCAATTTTTGGTAATTATTTAAAAAAAAAAAAAAAAAACAAGTGAAGTTATTTACATTTTAACAATTTTTTAACTAAATAAAAAAATGTTAAAATGTAAATAACTTAGCTTAGGCTCCCTGTTTAGGCGTCATCCGCCGGTAACACATCCGGATGGTAACACATATATGTCACGCTAGATCTGACGTAATTTGAGTTTTAAACATTTTTTTAATTATTAAAAACGAAGTGCTCATCACATGAGAAATCAGGTGATTTCTCGTGTCAAAGAGTCAAGTGAAAAATCACCTGATCTTTTAAAGCAAGGCAGAAAAAAGAATGGTTGCCTAGAACCTTTGAGAATCATCTACTTTGTTACGTCTAGGGAGCGTAACGAAGAAGAAATTGGATGTTACTGAACAGATCATCTGTGACGGTAATTGACTTGGAAAATAAGAGTTTCCTAGTTCGCGTCTAAAGGATATAGTGCACGGATGGGCGGCAATAATTTAAATAGCGTGGATTTGCAGAGTCCTTTTTTGAATTAATAATTCGTAGCACGCGAGAGCGTCGAGCTTGAAGTTCACTGTAGAGCTCTCGATGGCGTCATAGACCCTCCTTAGCTGAATGGGTGTGGCTAGCGGAAAGCGGCGCGCGTAAGGCCGAGTTAGGAGCGGATTTGAATGTATTTCGGAATAAAAGACTTAAACATATTTGTTATGTTAATTGAACAAATATTAGATATATTTTATACTTCTTATATATAAAGGACTATTGAGGAGAATGAAGGGTTGTTAAAACAACAAGAGAGGTGATTGGTTTTAGACATATGGCTAATTTATTACCAGAAACCTAGCTACGCTTTCCCGCAGACGAATCACCACAAGTGTTTATCATAAGTCACAAATTGTGGTAATCCCCTACGAGATATCGCAGCGCTAGCTCTGAAAGGTCTCGCGACCGTACTGATCCTGGTAGCAAAAGTAATCAAACAGATCAGCTCGGTCTCGAGTCGATTCGAGCCGTCTACCGTTTATCAAGAGTAGGGATACCTCCTTCTACTCTCAATCGACTTCTTGATCCTTTTCGCACACGCATACTTCCTTACTCATATATTCACATCTTATTTACATACATTCATATTTGTTTTCGCTTATTTTACCTTGTGCGGATATTCATATCTCGCATCTTTCTTTTCTGCTTTTCTATTTATTTTATTCTTATAATTTCTTAATTTAACTATTATCTACATTTTATTATTAAATCCATAAACCGGGTTATTACTTAGTCCCCTTGAATATATTTTTTATTTTCGTTTATAAAAATACAAAATCTATTTAATACTCCCCACCCCCTATATACAATATTTACAACAAATTTTACTACTTATATATATTTTTTCCCACTTCGCAAAGCGTCTTTTTTCTTATTTTTCTTTTCACTTTTCACTTATATCTATTCTTTTTCCTTATTTTCTATTATTATTTCTAAAAAAACTTTTTCTTCTCTATTTCTTCTTGTCTTCTTTTTTCTAAGAAAAAAAAAAGTTTATATACAAAAAAAATTTTATTATTATAGTTTTTCCACTCTTTTTTCTTTTTCCCAGTGTTCCCATTTATCACTTTTTTCCCTTACTTGCAACAATTAATAATGATGACACTGTTATAGCTTCTCCTTCGTACCATACTTTTTCAAATTCTCGCTTTGTATACTTGACGAATTTGTCAAAGCTTGTATTATTAGCGACTGCGTGCCTTTTTCTTCTTGTTTTTCCATATTTGCTGACAAAAAAAAATTTTCAATTAATTTCCCTTCCGTAATAGCACTTCTTCGCCTTCTTGAAATTCAAAGAATAATTTTTTATTTTTTTCATTGAATTTCTTAGTCCTTTAAGCACCTTTCCTTCTTATTCGTTCCCTTGCCAAGAAATTTTTCTTCATGCGGAATCTCTTCTTGCTCTCTAATTGATTTTATCCAATTTTTCCAAAGTCTTTTTGATTTTTTATTCAGCTGCAGCTCCATCGGAATAAATTCATTAGTTTCGTGTTATGTTTCATTAATAATTTCTTGTATAATATCAACATATCGAGCCCATCCTGAATGTTTCTCCTTCACAAACATTCTGAAAAAGCTTCCAAGTTCCCGATTTACTCTCTCCACTATATTACTTTGTGGATGCCTAATTGCAAAAAACACCAAATTTATTTTTGCATCCTCTAATTTCTTTTGACATGATTTCGCCGTAAATTGTGTTCCAAGATCACATATTATTCTTTTTGGCTTTCCGTAATTTTCTATATAATGACCAAAAATTTTCGTAATAACTGTTTTGGTATTTTCCCTTTTTATACCATATATTGCTACAAATTTGCTAAATGCATCAATTGTTATCAATATATATATATATATATCACACCAGCAATTGAAGTCGGTAATGACCCAGAGAAATCTACTGAAAGTAAATCACCCGGTCTTTCTGGAACGATTGTTTGCATTGAAGCTGTTGATGGTCTTGTCGATATCTTATTTTTCTGACATAAATCACAAGTCGATACTAAACTTGAAATTTTGTGTCGAATCTTTTTTATATAAAAATCTTCTTCAATCATTTTTGGTAGTTTTCTTGCTCCTATGTGACCATAAATTTCATGAAATTCTATTATTAATCTTTTCAAGCAACACCAGTAGAAAGTAATTTATATAATTCCTCTTGTATAATAGATTATCTTCAATGTAAAATTTTAATTCATCCTTTTTAATCCCCTCATAACTTCCAATTCATTGGTTGTTTTTTCAAAAATTTTGCATATAATTTCATCTTCTTTTTGGAGTATTATTATATTTTTTAACATTTCTCTTAGTTCTTTACTAATTGGATTCTTCTTTAAAGCCGAAATTACAATTTCTCCTGGCTTTGTTCTCGCATTTGGATGAAAATCCGGATGCCTTGTTAATAAATCCGGTACCAAATTTTCCTTGCCTTTAACGTATACAATTTCTAAATCAAAATCCTGTATTGCTAATATCCACCTTTTTATTCTTGAGCTTGTAAATCTACACTTAAATAAAAATATCAATGCTTGATGATCCGTTTTTACTTGGATTTTGCATTTCTCAAATACGTATCCAGCTTTACAAGACTCCATACTACTGCAAGCAGTTCTTTCTCAGTAGTAAAATATGATACTTCATTTGCTTTTAATGTGCGACTAACGAACGTAATAACTATTTCTTCACCTTTCTCATTTATTCGCGACAATACTGCGCCTATAGCACAATCACTTGCGTCTGCTCGCAGTATATATGGTTTATTAGGATTTGGATGAAACAAAATAATATTCTTTATAAATAAACATTTAACTTTATCAAATGTATTTTGTTCTTTGTCCCCCCACTCCCATTTTATATCGCTCTTTAATAGTCTCGTTAGAGGCACAATTGCATCTGAAAAATTATTAGCGAATATTTCATAGAAATTTACTAATCCTAAAAATCCTTTTAATTGTCTTACATTCTTTGAATGTGGAAAATTTTTTATTAAATCAACTTTATTTTCTTGAGGTCTTATTCTTTCTGTAGATAAGATAAATCCTAAAAATTCCACTTCTTTTCTCAAATATTTTGATTTTTTGAAATTTAAAGTAAATTTTTGTTCTTTTAGTCTTCTGAATAATCCTTCCAGATGTTTTAAATGCTGTTCTCCTGAATTTGAAACACATAACAAATCATCCACAATATTTTATAATATTATAAAATTTATAATATTATTCTCACTGCCTCTCATTGCAAAATCCAATCCTCTTATTAACCCATTAACGACCAAAGACGTCATTTTTTGATCATGTTTTTGATCGCAAAATTCATTTGTAAATCGAAACAATAAATTGATCCAAGGTACCGTACCTCATGTTTTTGGGTGTGCTGAATCCGATTCCGGGCTTAAAATTCAAAAATTTTGCTTACAAAATTAAATATGGCGGATCTTTTACAAAAAAATAGTGAAAAATTCGAAGTTCTTTTTTTTCATCAATTTTTTTCTACCATAAAAT
>UELV01134487.1:0-11306 GCA_900490015.1 Megastigmus stigmatizans | reverse complement strand
TAAACACGAGAAATAAGTTTAAAATATCATACTGAGATGTTGGATCAGTATGAACGTCAAGAGTCGTGTCTGCCGTCTTTTTTAGTTTTTCGGCCGATGTACTGGTATCGCGTCTTTTATTACCGTCGTGTTGGTTTCCTTGATATTTCCGCCTTTTAGGCCGTAAACCTGGCCTTCTCCAAGTAGTATTTTGGTACTTACTTGGTACGTCCATGACGTATAAACTTTACTTACAAAGTAAAAATTGCGGAGCAAAAACTTTACGGAGCGGAGATGTTGCTTACTTCGGTTTCAAACCTCTACTGATGAAACAAGAGTGTATTTCTCTCACTTGGTATACTTTGTATGTACATTTAAGACTTTAAGACAGCTGTGAATAAGCGGGAATGTGTAGCAAACAATAGGAGCAGCTGATTGAGGAAGGGAACGTATCCTTAAATTTCGGGTCGGACAGGTATAGTTGCGCTTAGGGGATTCTTTTCAACTAAAAATAGTTGTATATATGTATGAATAGAATGAATTATGATCTTTTTATACCTGAGAACATGTAGAAATAAGAAATTTATGAAGGCAATAAAAGGGAGCACGGTGTACGATCGAATAATCTCAGGTATACGGCATCGAAGGTTACACGTCAAATAGTACGGCTGACCGCGCGCAGGTAGCAACTTTGCATTCGTTAAAAAACATACTTAAACTCTTCGGATCTTTATAAAAATTTAATACAATACTCTTAGATATGTATACTTTCGAAAAATCAAATAAAAAAGAAATCGATTTTTTGAAAATGAGAAAGTAGGTAGAACCCTTAATATTATAGATTTCACCATTTTTTATCCAATTTTTTAGAGCATAGCATTTTTGAAAAACATGTCCACGTGCATAGCAAAATTCGCAGATTAACGTGTCATAGAATTTTCTTTTACAATTTGCCTCAATATGACCTGATTCATGACAATATTCGCAGACTTTTGTTGTCTTTGTAGCTCGGGCCCCGACGCTCTCGTGTTCTTGTTGGGCGACTAGTCGTGCAGTTACTCGGTCCATAATGTCAAGAGCATCCTCTTTGCTCCAGTCGGACGTACTGGTTTTGTATAGAGTCGACTGCAGATATTTCACTTGTGCTGTGCTTGGAGTAACTTGGTTCTGAATTATCAAACCAGGTAATGACCATGGAAGGATCCCGGGTGTTCCGTACGTGTTATGGAAGTTAGTCGGATAATCGGAATATGCTCGCGTTTGATTTATAGCGTCGCATGGCGTGAGGTTAAAATTCTGTGTTGCAGCTTGGGCATAGCGTCGAGCATCTGACGGGTTATTACGCGATTCCGGTGATGTGCATGTAAATGTTTTATGTCTAGCACCCATTGGCATTTGTGGTATATATTGCGTATTTGGGGACCTAACTTTTTCTAACGCTTCGTTGATCTTTCTGACAGCAAAGAATAACATTTTTTCATACTGACTTTCCCCTCTGAGGGTCATTTCCGCAGTTATTAGGGCTGACGATTTTTCTGTTTCAACGTTGTGTGCCGATGCTGTATTAGGGAGATACCTACTTCCCTTGGTCGATTCTGCGATAGTTGCGAAATTTCCGAAATTTTCCTTTTCTGAATCGATTTTACTCAGATCCCAGGTGGATCTACTACTCGCTCTCTTTTTTGACGACGGAAAAAGTCTGGAATTCATTGTCGATTTGAGGATTGTCTGTTTATTGTGTATATATATATTTTTTTTTGTGAGTGCTCGAAGTCTTGAAATGACCCAAGTTGGCTTAGACTGGCTAGATCCAAGGATCAGCTTCGAATCCGCTCAGTAGCGATTTCAAAACTTTCGGATTTTTCAAGACTTCTGTAGCAAAGGAAAGGAATGTTTATCTGTTTATTGTATGTATTTTTAATGTTAGTTCGGAGTTTTGAAATGACCCAAGATGGCAGACTGGTTAGATCTAAACATCAGCCTCGAATCCGCTCGTATGGTCTTTTGTCCAAAATTTTGAAACAGCCAGGGCTGGCCTATACTGGTTAGATCTGGCAATTTCTTCTCACTGTCCAATGCGAAAAGGGAGCTAGCGATTATTGACCGTAGACCTTAGCACGGTGTGGAATTAATCGCCTGAAGATCAGCCTCGAATCCGCTCATGAGCGATTTAAAAACTTTCAAACTTTTCAAAGCTTCTAGTTGAATGAAGAGAAAAATGTTGTGTCTGTTTGCTGTATATGTGTGTATATTATTTTTATTTATTTTTTTTAATGTACTGCTTTTCCACGATTAGATGGAGTGGAGAACGGAACGAACGCAATTAAAACTTCGACAATTTCGCGGGAGTCATGAAATGGAAATAACTTTAAAATATGTTTTAATTCAACGAGGGAGGATAATATAGATAATACAGATAATATAGATTGTGACGCGTAATTGTCGTCTCGCGACAATCCGCGTCCTCGCGAGCATCGAGTAGACGAGCGCGGGTAATTATGCTAACTGCCGCGCGCGAGGGGGGGAAGCACCTACCGTAGGTGCTCCCATGAGAACGTAGGAGTGCGAGCGAGAGAGAGATAGGGCGCGATCGGCAGGATCGCGCCGGTGCCGAAAAAGCTCGGGAGAGAGACCGCAGCTACGAACAGCATCGGACGTACGCCAGAGTATCTGATCGGAATTATCGGTTCTTCATTGGATTGCGAGCGAAGTTGTTGCGGGAGTGTTTTCGTGACGGTTGTGAGAGTTGGCGAAGGTAGTGACACTGTGTGGGCGTGTATTGCCACCCGTGTCGAGTATTCAGGGAGGAGTATTCCCCCGACTGTTCCACCAACAGCGGCGTGCGGAGGGACAGGTATTTTCCCTCAGCTCAAGGTAGTTGCGTGGTGATTGGACCGGCCAGCCACTCACGAGACCAAGGTAGGAGCAAGGAGATTCCCGTAGGCACACTCCTTGCCCCAAGTAAGTTATCGTTTTTTAAGCGTGCGAAGATAACGCGTAGAATTGTGTGAACGTTTGGATTCGAAATCCGAACGGTTCTTTGTATAGTCTTTCTCTCTCTCTCTCATACTCGCCCGGTTGCGAGGACAGTTACTGTGCGCCGGCACGGCACTGTATACATCGTGTAGGTCGCGCAAGTAAACACGCACCGTCGTGTTTACTCCGGAGACAAGGCGAGTTTTCGGGTATAGCCGAGCTATACACGCGGCGAACCGAATATAATATTCGTCGGAATATTATATTCGGAAGGAAAGTATTCGAACGTTCGTAACGTTCGACGTTCGTTCGAATTACGCGAAGCGACATTTGAATTTAAAATTGAAGTGTGCGCGTTCGACGGTGTCGGCCGGCGCGCACGCGCTAATACCTCGCGGGATTATATGTATTATTTCATAGACGAATAAACGTCTAATTCTGTTGTACTGTGAAAGCACTGTCTCGCCTATTTCATTTATTTGTTACCCGCGTATCGTGTCCGAGCCCCGGATACCGCCACTCTCCGTGGGACTTGCAGCCGATTGCCGCAAGTCATAAGCTGAGCGGCCGAGCCCGGCAAAAAGAGAGCCGGCGGTGCGTGTGTGGGGAAACACACGCACACGGGACACACCGAGAACAAGAAAAGTGAGAGCACAGAGCTCTCGCGTTGTGGCAGGCCGCGGCAACTCGTGGTTGGAGTTGCCGTCGGACGTACTCGGTACGGCCCGGGGTAAGTAACTGGCTGCTGGGTTACCCCCCCGAAATACCCTGTTACAAGATAATATAGATAAGATAATGATGTTCTTGTAGAGATGTGTCATCCTTCCTTCCCGTCAACTTTTTGTTTAAAAAAAAAAAAGAATTTCCGATTTTTCTACCCACGTCCCTCACTGACGAAACCCCACCCTTAGCACCAAAAATGTCACGTATGATAACTGTGACGAGAGATTCTTTCTCTCTATGTGGATTCTGTTTCGTCCGACTTTCCGGTAATTTAATCTGGAAAGGAATTTGTGAGGGCGGGTAAATAAAGTGACGCGAAGACTGGAGAACTTTGCACTAAGTTTATTCACGATACGTCGAGTCATTCTAGCTGCGTTGCGCGGCGATCGGTCAGTAGTTCCTCGTTCAGATGTTGGGTCGTTCTCCTCGATGCGATCAGATGAGGCTGCTTTTATTGTGCTTGATTGGTGGTGGTGGAAGTGGTAAAAATCGCTTCGTGCGATTTTTCGTAGAGTCGGCAATTTGCCTGTTGCCGGGTGAAAAAGTGCTGCGTCTGCTGACGCTTGTATGTTAGGACGTGGTCAGCTACGAGTTGCACTTCTTTGGAATGGACTGCACTTTATTGTAATACGATATTTGCGCGACAATGAATAAAATAATAGGATAACTCGGTGTCCTATGTAACAGTTCTATCAGCATAAGTCTTTGTGTCATAAGTTGATAGTATGAATTTATTATTGTTATCTTCAATATGCGCCACAGATGCCAAAAATGATTAAGATCAGAAAAATATAAGCACGTAATATTTAATGAGTAAGGTCTCAATGTAACAACGAAGCTGAGAAAGTAGAAAATTATGATATTCAGAAATACCTTTGCTCCTAAGTAGATATAATCAGGTGCATCATTCATGAATTTCATGATTTAATCCCAACTCAATACTAGTGAATTTCTTGCCTTATAACCTTTAGAATTATTCTGGAGAATACTTTTCAAGTTGAGGTAGGTAGACATAGAAATGTTATGCTTTGTATTCAACATTTTATTGAGTATCGACCGAATTCTTCATAGAGTAGCAGGACCTACTTTTTTCTGTAAATCTTTGAAATAGCAAATCAGAATGTCTTCTTGAAAGGAATTTGCCTTATTGTCATTCTTCCAATTTATGAATATGTTAGGAACGAAGTTGTAGCGGTCAGCAGATTTTATAGGTAATATTTGTTCATTTATTACTGATTGAGCCTCTTGTTCAAAATTATGAATCATCTCCTCTTCGTTCTTACTATCGTCTGATCAAGACTTGTCAGAATTCATTATTATGAAGACACAGACCACAAAAAAAAAGTTGTTCAGACCTACAGATGAGACATGTTATAGAGTTTATAATATTATAACCTGCTGAATCAGAATCGGGGGTCTGTTTGACCCTATCACGTCAGGGTCACGGGCATTTCAAGGTCAAGTGGAGTGATACCCATTGCAATGGTGGCAGCCACCACCCTGTTTGATTTTTGAGGTCGCTGAATCTGAATTTGGGATCTATTTGACCTCATGAGGTCAAAATCAAGGTCATTCCAAGGTCAAATTGAGGAAAGCCTGTTTAAGCGGTGACAACTGCAACATTCATAAGGTTTTTGCGTCACTAAATCCCAATCCGAGATCTGTTTAATCTCCTGAGGTCGGGATCAAGCACATTTTAAGGTCAAATTGAGAAAAGTCCGTTTAACCGGCGACAGCTACCACACTTTCCTTCACCTTTATGTCTTGGTGAAAACGTTCACCCTGCTCTTCGCTGAAGTCTCCAAGATTTTTTGGAAATTCATCAAGATGAGAATGCAGGAAATGCAATTTTAAATTAATTAAGCATCATAATTTTTCAAAGGCCTTCACCATTTTCGCAACAATGTTCTTACATTGTGAGTACAATAGCAAAACGTTTTTTATTATAAATTTTGCGACGTTTCAAGAGCTTGTAAAAGTATACCCTCCTCTTCAGGCTGAATAAATAGTTATAAACATTAATAAAAAATAAAAAAATTACTCTTGGACGCACTACAGAGAAGTCTTCCAAAAACAAAAACATACCGTAGGACTTATAGACTAATGCATAATAGAAATAAATTTCTATAGTCGTTGTTGTTGATGACTAATCAAAATGATTGAACTGTAAACAAAAATACCGGAATAATTAATACTCGACTTCAAAATTAATTGAAAAAAAAAAAGAAAAATGTTAAAAAGTTAAAAACGTGCAAAAACCCTCGCTTTCTCTTATACCTCCGCTCTTTTCGCTCATTATTTGTTAATAAAAAAACACAACTCTTTAATTAAATAATTTGATGGTCGCTATAAGTGTATGCTACGGAGGATCGTGATGTACTGACAATTAATACCTTACAAAAGGGGGAGAAAGCTTTTAAAAATCGTGAAGAAATTAAATAAGAGGGGGAACAAGAAATTAGCGTTAACCTAATTTGAAAAAGAAAGAAAAGCTGAACTTCCGTGATACAAAAACAGAGTCCATATCAAGCGCTAGATTACTAGCGTAATATGCGAGGTGAAGAGGTAGCAGCACAACACAGTAGAAGCAGATGTATGGGAGTTATCTCTCGCGAGCAAGAGTACCGCGCGCGTGCCACTTCCTCAGCGTTCATAGCCGCCTGGTAGGCGGGCCAAAGTCAGTCGACATTAGACATCTCACGGTTCCGCCTGCCATCAGTATAGTGTAACGCATCTGAGACGTTTTTCACGTCGCATTTATGCTCGCTTCTACGTTTTCTTAATTTGCGCTTATTCGCGCCTATATAAATACATTCGCAGTGGCTACAGTTAATCTCATACACGATATTGCTGGTGTCTAAAATGGGTCTAAAATGTCTTTGCAAAGTTTAATCATATTATTGAGTTTATTAACTTATTGATTAATATTTTATTATCTCCTCCCTCGAGCTCATAGCGAGCATAGCAGCGCGGACACCCCGATCGACTACTATACCATCCGATCGACTACTAAGGCAGCGGCATAGACGCGCGCGTTCTCTCGCTCTCGCAGCGGCAAGTATAGCAGCACGAACACCACGATCGACTACTATACCATCCGATCGACTACTAGGGCCAAAACAAATACGCGCTGCACCAAACTGCACCGCAACTTAATAAATATTAGAAATGGCATATTATATATAGTTTACTCACGATAGAATACCTTTTATACAAATTATCTTATTCTACGCTACATACATATTGTCACGTACGCGACTTGGCTGCTGCGTTCCCACGCGCAGCCAGCGCTTACTTGACACCTACCCTACGCCGAATTGGACTATCATGCGAGATAAGCGGGATCGTGGGAGATGATCCTGCTGACTCGGGTGAGAAGATCCAACCTCCCTCCAGGCGGAGAGACTTAGGATACCGAGGTGAGCTCAAGCCGCGAGGAACGCGACTCGAGGAGTCTATATGACACCGCGACGCGTACCACTTCTCTCTCGCGATTAACCTAATTGAATATACGACTTATTCTGAACACCGATCTAACTTATATCAAATCTCCGTTACCAGCCCGAACCGAACATCCCCACGTAACAATTGGTGTTCAGTGTGCGGTGTTCGAGTGGCAAGCACTCGGAGCGCACGGTTATCTCGGAAAATTTTTTTTTTACTTTTGTTCATCAATCAAATTTCATGCAAGTATTATAATTTAAAAAAAAGTCACTTTAAATTGACACGAAAAACAGCGTGCGTGAGATACGGAAGTGCGGGAATCAAGAAACACAGTAGCAAATTTACGGCGGGCAAGGTGCCCTGCAGAACCAATCGAAACTAGAGGACAAGAAGGAAGGAAGGAGAAAAAGGATGACCAAAGGCATCGCGATCCTCTCAGCGATCCTCGCAGTTCAAATCGCTGCACTAAGGTAGGTCCAACTTTTTATTTAACATCAAGCATTTGCGTCCCCGTGGGTTATCGCGTCCGAGGGAGGTTTTTCCAGCTCCTCCGCGTTAAAGTAGGAAGCGCGGATAAGAAAAAAAAATCACACTAAAATTAAGATAAAATAAAAAAAGAAATGGTTTTCGCACGAATTTTCTCGCGGTCGAAAAGCGACAAATTTTCGAACGCGAAGCACGAAAAATCGAAGGACCGCGTACGTTCCCTCTCGCCGGAAATCACCGATAGGAGTGAAGAAATACATTCGGACGATTACACGTACAGCGGGCATATGAACGCGAACACAGACGAGTGCACACGGTATCTGGGAAAGTACGACGAAAGAACAAGAGCAGCGATTCGGGAGGGTATCGATAATTACAATAAGTTCCGCCGCGACCGTTCAGAGGAAGACCTCTACGAGACAGTGGAGAAAGGAAGAAGTTCTCACAGACCATCGCGCCGTGGAGAAGAAATGGAAAATAACAATGAGAAAAACAGGAGAGCAGCGGAGCTCAATCGGGCCTCGAGAACGGGGGCGATAATGCAAGGCGCACAGGGGCAAACAGCAGGAAAAGCAACTAGAGAATCAGGTGACGACTGGGACAGAATTCCACCATCGAACACAGAAAGGTTTCTGCTAGAGAGCAAGTCAGACATCACGCAGCAACGCAACATGGGTATGCCGGTGAATACGCGAGGCGTAACGGAAACCGCAAACGGGCACTCGACTAGTGTGCCAAACAACACGCCATTCTTGGAGCTGCTACTGCAAGCGCAAGCCTTAGGATTTACGTTGACGCCGAACGCGTAAGTTTTGTACCAGAGGCAACAACAGACAGAGCATGCATGTTTCGGTCAGCATCGGCACCACCGCTGTGCACAGAAGCTCACAGCCGGAGGCAACCATATGCGCAGGCAGCTTCGCCGCAGGAGCAAGCACAATCGGCATCTGCACCGGCGATGCATCAATTTACATACGCGGCACCGCAGCCACAGATCAGTCAACAGATGAACTATCAAGTCATCTTGGTGGCGCTTTACCAAGCGATCAACCATATTCCGGAATTCGATGGGTCGCCAGATAAGTTCCCTCTGTTCAGCGCGGTTGTGCGAGACACGCTGGACACGTTCGGGACGGCGTACGAGAAGCGCATCAGCTCCGCGCTCGGCAACAAATTGAAGGGGCGTGCGCCCGTCGGCTACACAGCGCGGCTAGCGCAGTACACATCAATAGAAAGGCTGATAAGCGATCTCTCGACACAGTACAACAGAGCGAGCATGGCTGAAGAAATAATGTCTCAGCTAAAAGAAGTGAGACAAAGACATGGAGAATCAGCCCGAGATTATGGCTTACGAGTGTAAATTCTGCTAAACAGAGTGCTCACAATATACCATGCAGCATCAAGATTAATCGAGGGAGAAAGGCAAATCCGTAAGGAATGCGCGAAGAGAGATGCATTGCGATACTTTTTTTCGGACTCTCAGATCGACTGGAGCAGCGGGTCAGGTGCGAAAGACCGGCCTCACTGAGTGAAGTGACGGCGATCACCATAGATTTTGAATGCAAACAGCAAAACAGCAGAATAAACAGCTCGAACCAGCAGCGCGCGTTCGAACAAGAGTACCGAGCAGAGAGAGATTCTCATGTGGCTATTGTAGAATGAACAACCACAACGAAGCGAACTGCTTCAGAAAAAATAATATACAGAAAAAATGTAGTTGTTGCGGGATTATAAACCATGAAACAAAGGAATGCCGAACGTTGCAGAACGATATAAATTCGGGCAGATTGCAGGCGAACAGAGGCCGCTTTGGAGGAAATGGGGCGAGCCAGAATTTTACGAACAACAATAACAATAAGAATTATCGGAGGAACTTCGCAAACAACAGATTCCAGGGCTACGACAACAAAAATCAAAATTATCGAGACAGAAAAAGAGAATCGAATTGCAGCCACAATAATAGAGGGATGGGGTATAATAGACATTACGCAGACAGAAATCCAAGAAATAACGCAGGAAACCCGAACCAAACGCGACAAGAAGAACGCCTGTAGACCGTTCAAAATATAAAGGAGCATTTAAACTCTGAGAGCGCTCGCCGCAGTCCTCAGGCGCCGAGCGGGCGAGGCCGCTAGTAAAATCAGCTGAGCAGCCGACACAGAAATTTGGCAAACTATGTTACACAACCATCGGCCTCACACCGTCGATCGCAACGCTGGAGAGCGAAGATTTAAAGAACGAGAAGGCTACATTCCTCATTGATACAGGCGCAGATATTTCAGTTATAAAGGAAAACCAGCTACAAAAAAAGTGTCCATGTGGACAAACAGACAAGCATAGAGATCAGAGGCATCACACTGGGGGAAACGCCTGCAACAGGCAAAGTAGAAATAAAACTGCTTAACACTGCATCTACAATGCATCTAGTCCCCGATAACTTTCTTATTGAAGCGGAAGGCATTATCGGCTGGAACATTATAAACCAATTAAAAGGTTATATAGATACGAAGGAGAAAGAGATAATTTTAAACGGAGTAAAAATCTCCCTAGAGAGGAAGGAGCGCTTCGAAATCTCCCCCAGGATGCTCAGAATCATTTATGCTAGAGTAAGAAACACAGATGCAAAAGTTGGCTGGGTTCCACTATAAGATGTAGGAGGGGGCGTTTTATTCAGGAATTTTATTGGAGAAAATCGGGACGGAAAAATCTACGAGGAATATGTCAATACAACGGCGAAGAAGGTGCACATCCAGGTCCCTCAAGTGAACCTGATTGCGTGCGTAACTATAAAAAAGAAAAATTTTGAAACCGTCGGTGAGGACGACAAAGTAAATACGCAGGGTGAATCTAAAGCATTCATCGGGCGCTTGTTCGAGATAAATGAGAGCGGCAAGCGTGAGGAAATAGAAGAGAGAACGGAAAAAATCATGCAGCAAGTAGACACTTTCGACTGCAACGAGGAGGAAATGGAGCACGTGCGGGAATTAATTAAGGAAAATCCATATGTGTTCGGCTTGGAAGGAGAACCACAGCCCGCAACGCACTTGATAAGACATAAAATAGAGACGACGTCGAGTAGACTGGTGCAAGCGAAGCACTTCAGATATCCGCCTGCTTTGAAGGAACAAATGCAGATTGAGATCGACAAATTATTGAATCAAGGAATTATTGAGCCATCCACGTCTCAATACTCATCAAACACATGGATCCTGCCAATACAACCAGACGCGCAAGGAAATAAGCGCTGGCGCTTGGTCACGGATTTTCGCCTCTTGAACGAAATAACTGTTGGCAGCTGCCACCCGCTCCCTTTCCAGAGCGATATTTTAGATCACTTGGCAGCATCGAGATACATCACGGTTGTCGATCTCAGACAAGGATTTTATCAAGTCGAAATAGAAGAAGCAGATAGGCACAAAACAGCTTTTGCGGGTCCGCACGGCCAATACCAATATAAAAGAATGCCGATGGGTCTCAGTGAATCATCAAATACATTTCTGAGAGCGATGTCCCTTGCACTTGCAGGCTTGGAGTATATTTAGATGACATCATGATCTTTGCGACAGACTTAAAAGAGCACGGTACGGGATTTCGCAGGCTTCTCAAGAGAATAGAAGACGCAAATATGACGATCGAATCGAAAAAGTGTCACACTTTAAAATCAATGTACTTTTTTTTTTTTTTTTTTCGGAACGAGG
>UELV01134482.1:0-10211 GCA_900490015.1 Megastigmus stigmatizans | reverse complement strand
GATTGAAAGCGAATCATTCTACACATCCCTTTCGGGCAGTTGTCATCGTTCCAGTGTCTTACGTGGCAGCAGGATCAAAGATTTTTTTACTTTGACTTTCTTATCGTTAAGTCGTCAAAATTACAATTTTAATTTTAAAGGGAGATGCCCACGGCATATAGGAAATGTGCCCCCTTCGCGACCTGGGTTCCGCACATTTTATGTGCTAATTGTTACAAAATGTTAGATAAATTCGAAAAAACTGAAAACTAAAGTTAATCTCAAAATGTTAGATAAATTCGAAAAAACTGAAAACTAAAGTTAATCTCAAAATTTAAAAAGCTGCTTGATTTATTCATAATATATACCGTTAAATGCTTATTATATATGCGAATGATACTTTTTCAAGTATTTTGTTTGTTGAAAACTGTGTACAAATAATAAATAAAAACACAAAAGTCATATTTTTCTTTGAAAACGTATAGAGGCATATCTATTCTTTAAAATGAGAGCTTATAAGCCTAATTACATTAAGTGTAGCCAAAGATATTAAAGAAATTTTCAAGTTTTTGCACGCGCGAATCGAGTAATCGTGGTTTTTAACAAAAAATCGCCAATATCTTAAAAACTATGACAGATAATCTCTAATTGTTTAGGAGATATGACCATTTAAACAATTAGTTTGTTAATAAAAAATGCATTGCACATGTCCATGAAAAGTAACCAAAAGATTCGTTATATACACACCAAAACCTATCATTTAAGCCAAAGTTACCTCATGGACATGTTAATTCATACACAAGCATTGTGGGCGTGTAGACTATAATAGCACAATACTATATATTTTTGATGAAAGCAATAAGGAAATTGAAAATACAAAGGAAATTGCAAATGATATGAATTTATATTTTTGCAAAATAGGTGAAAAGAAAAGTCGCAATATCAAAATACCAAATAACTCTAAGTTAAAACTACCGGATATGAATGCCAATACAATTTTTATTAAACCAACAAATTATATAGAAGTAAAAGAAATAATAGACAAAATGGAAAACAAATCCGCTGGAGTTGATGATATAAATGAAAAAATGTTTAAAGTAATGTCTGAATATATCGTGGAACCACTGGCCTATCTTTTTAATCTATGTATAAAACAAGCAGCCTTGCCAAATTTACTTAAAAAAGCTGAAGTAGTGTCAATTCATAAAGCATCTGATAAACACATGACAACAAATTATAGACCAATATCATTAATATTAAACATACCTAAAATATTAGAAAAAATAATATACATTAGAATTTATAAATTTATAGAGCAAAATAAAATAATAAATAAACAACAATTTGGGTTTGTCAGGGGTAAAGGTACGAAAGATGCACTAAACTATATAACTAACATAATTTAGAATAACCTAGACAAAAATAAGCCAGTGGCAATAACTTTCCTAGACTTAGCAAAAGCGTTTGATGCAGTCAATCATAAAATACTGTTAGAGAAGCTCTATAATTATCGACTAAGAGGAAAGGTTCTTGATCTATTAACAAGTTACTTATCAAACCGAAAGCAGAGAGTAAGATTACAAAACTTACTGAATGACTCTTGTAATATAACTATAGGAGTTCCACGAGGAACAGTATTGGGGCCTTTGCTTTTTATTCTATATGTAAACGACTTATTAGATAACATGATCGAAGGAACTATTGTATCATAGTCGGACGATACAGCACTAATATCCGTTGGTAACACGTGGTCAGATACCCAAAATAAAATGAACAAATTACTTAGATTTCGTAAGCAAATGGTTGGAATTGAACAAACTTTCTTTCAATATTATGAAAACAATTTACATGACATTTGCGAACTATAGAGATAGCGTCCCAGACACTTTAGACATAAACATAGGTAACACTCAATTAAATAGAGTAGAAGATTTCAAATATCTAGGTGTTGTATTTGATTTTAATATGAAATGCAATAAGTGTATAGAAAGTATTCTAAATAAGTCTAAATATCTTATTTTCATTTATTACAAACTTACTAAGATAATGTGGACTAAACTCTGTTTACTATATATTATTCCTTATTTCATAGTGTATTAAACTACGGGAATATAGCTTGGGGTGGTGCCTACAATAATAATCTAAATTTGTTGCAAAAAGTTCAAAATAGAATACCAAGAATTATATATAAGAACAAATTTGTGATAGAAAACCGTCCAATGAGTTTAAATCAAAATTATGCGTTTGAATCTCTAAACTATCATTATGAGACCTTAAAAAGTAAGTATCTCGCAACAAATAAAACACGAAACAAAAATATACAACTACCTAAAATGTTCAATTCCCTGCCTAACGATCTCAAAACATTAGACCCCAGGAAAATGGCTGTCAAAAGAAAAATTAACAAATCGGTAATATCAAACGTCCAATAATATTGTACAAATTCTGTTTTCAGTCTAAAAAAATATATCATTTGTTAAATATTAGAAAATTTATATTAATTATATTAGAGTATTAAGATTTTGTTTATGCTATGTTAAAAATTTCAAATTTTAAAGATCTGGGTGAGTAATATCGTTACACACTCAAGCATTGAGTAAATACTTAAATCATAAGAGTATCGATTAATACACTATTGGTTATAATAAAGAAATAGTATTAGTTTAGTAATTAAGTTCTATGTATTTTTTTTTGTACACCATTGTAAACTTATTTTCTGGTTTAAATAAATAAATAAATAAATAAAAAATAATAGAAGGTAATAGATATAATTTTCTTGATATGAAAATATCAAATGATAAATAATCTAAACTAGATGTAGTCTTCATAATACAAACATTATTTAAAAATTTAATACAACTTAATGAAAGAATACTATTCAACAAATCAGTAGTAATATTTCAAAATTGCAGTTATTGAATATGATTAATTGTTAATTGATGTACTACACAATTTTTCAGTATTACAGCTGATGATTTTCGGTATTTTACTAATTTAGTTTTTTCCAATGACCTGACGAGTACATTTCCAGTTTTGGTAATTTACAAAACATCTATTAGTCAGTATATCATCTGGTCGTAGCAATGAAGATTTGTTTTCTGTAGCATGGAACCCAGTTCCAATAACGAATTGGCGTGGGTAGTCATTCTTGCTATCTCTAATGGTCACGACATATAGATTACTCGTATTATGCACCAAAAATACTAAAAATGAGACCAACCTAAAATTCACACATACACAAATAGTAAATATATCTTTACATATGTTACGAACAGTTTATAATCTGTAATAAAGACTGTATAATTTATAAATACCTTTGAAGCCAAGTAGATGTATTCATCACTATTATCAAGAAATTGTTTTATTTCAGACCACGCAAAAACGAGTGATTTTTTTATTTTAAATTCTTAGGGTTGTTTTAGTATGGTCTTTAAGAAATGATAATCATTAATATTTATAACACGTCTAATACTTAACGTAGTTCTTAATTTAGACTAGTGACTCCATAGAGTTTATGGTTTCCATTTTTGAGATAATTCTTTAAAATATACTCGTACAACTAAAACAACTTCATTAATGGGCCCTCATTGTCATCCTTCCATTTAAAAAAAACTGCATATGCAACTTCATGTTGAGCTCGTGATTTAGTGGGTAACATGTTATTCATAATCATGTTCTTTACAGCTTCAAAATTTCTACCTTCAATTTTATCTTCCGGATCAAACTTTTCTTCATACGATGAATCTGTCATATCCATTTGCGAGCAAACGATAGTTTGTAGGTTACCTTGCAGTATTATTGTTGTGAAGATTATTTTAATGTTACAATTCGTTATCGCCGTCGAGGTCGTCAGCTTGTAGACGCACTGCTATATCTTGAAATTCGACAGAAGTCACGACAAATAATAGTATATTAAACAATACAGCTTCAGCGGGCTCAGCAAGTGTAAAACTGCGAATAAATTCAAGCAGCGAGAACTATGAAAATACTTTTATTATCGATTTTTTTCAGAAAGTTCATTATTAAAATTAATAATTAATCATCGCTGTAGAAATTCGCGCATGTGAAACCGGAAATAAAACATGAGCAGGGAAATAATATAGTACTTTATTTTCAGTTGCGCGGGAATAAAGTACGAACTTTACGCTGTGTATGATAGAAAAATACTTTAATATTTAAACTACAGAATAATGTGCTACTCATGCTTTGGAACGTGTAAAAATTGAGTATTTATGAATAAAATCGTAGCCTCCAAAGAACTCCATATAAAAATCTATCAAATAGTATGTTTTTGTGCAGCATTTTTAATCTGGAAATAAAAAAAAATATTCTAAAGTTCATAAGGTTTCAATATATTAGAATACTTACATTCGTAAGAAAACATATTAAAAAATTATGGTTTATTAGTTTGTTGTAGGTTAGCAAGGAGCTTTGTATATCTAATATATACATGTAAAGTAGAAGTGATTTATAATTAGACATGAATTTTATTGAAAATATATGTATAAAAGTTGCACATTTTACGGACGATTGCTTATAATGATGGATACAACTTATATTATGATTATTTACTTTTTTCTTATGTCGAGTAATGTGATTTATATAACGATACACTTAGTATGTTGTCAGCAATGGTATCATTTGAAAATATATGACAAAACATTTCCAGAGAATAATTCTGAGACATGTAAAACAAAAAGTCCATACAGTAATTTCCACACATGTCCGAATCGATACTTTGTGGATGCTGGATGTTCCAGTTGTAGGTACGGCAATATCTTCTAAGTCGATCAATGTCGTGTATGACGGCTGATGGTAATCTGTAGCTATCAAAAAAATGTACCTTGTCCATTGGAATCAATGTAGAAGCAACCCAATGCGATTCTGGTTTTGAGGTATCCTCGACGTTAGAAACAAGAGTACACGGTTTCTCCCAAATACACGGAATCTTGTCCACAGGAAACACTCCCACTGTCTGCGCTGGTATGTGTTGTAGAGCCGTAATTATCTCGAGCGAGTACATGCTCGATATTGGAATAGATTACTTCCCCCTCTTCTTTCGTTCGGTCGCTCTCCCTCTTAGTTTCTTCACCACAAATAGCGGGCATGTCTGCTTACTTCGAGATGTCGTGTTTTTCATCGAGTCCCGCAACCTGTTTTCCTTCTTTTTCTTTCGAATCAGGTTCGTCTTGAGACTCGCGATTTACCAGATCGTAGACTTTTTTCATTACCTTATTTTGTAGGTGTAAGCTAATGCACAGTCAAAGTATTCCTGCTTTCGTCCATGGTAGAAACAAAAGTGATCGTTATGTGCTGTGAATTTTTAATCGACGGACAAGTATATTCTTCTATATTTATAATATGTTGGAATAGAACCCGCTCTAGTAACTCTTGTTTTTGATGCCCGGGCACATCAATACGTAGAGCAAATCGGGCCACTTTTCGATGACAATTATAAACGTCTTCTAAGTCTGACTCGCCGTCCAACCACTCGATACCATGATGAAAACAAGATAAGAAACTGTTACTTCATAATATTCCTTTCGGAAAATCCTCGCAGTTGGACGGTAGTTTTATAATCCAATGGGCTATAAAGTTACAATCTGTACTAACAACAACAATTTCTTTCGGTAAAAACTTTCCATCTTTATCGTGAAAAACTTAAATGTCTATAATGTAATCTAATTTATCCATGCTGATCGATTTAAATGAGAAGATGATCGACCGATCTGTGAAATGGTTGGAGGCAAACTAAACTGTTTTCACTCTAAGTTGTATATTCAGTCGATCGTATAAGGAACAATTTTGGATATGCAGTGGATGGTAAAATTAAATAAAAAAAGCGTAAAATTACTATTTTGGCGACGTTTCGTCAGCATGGTTCGCTGACCTGTTCAGGCTATATATTTCAACACACAAGATAAAAAAAATTTTTTTACATTATTGCTTGCAACCAAGAAACATAAATTTTGTTATTTCTTTTTTTGTTTCTCCTTAACATGTACACGATCTTTCACACTTGTCACATGTTAAAAAAAACTTATTACGCCTCGCTCCCTGTTTAAGGAGAGACATAAGTCTCACCTCACACTTACAAAGGCACGTCTAGAATAATACGAAAAATAAAACAATACCGTCGTGCTAATCAGATTTTGTAAAGGTATATAATTTTATGAGTTGATCAATTCTTGGAACTTGGTAACATTTGATAACAATATGAATATTTAAAAAGAAACGGCTATTTATTATAACTTTAATTTACTTAAAAGTGGTTTGTAAATATTACTAAGAAACTGAATATCTTCTTTTTTATTGATGGTGTTTTTGCTGCAATTTAATGCAAAAATAATGTAAATCATTTCAGAAATTAGTCTTTTTTATAATCTGTTTCTCTGTCTAATATTATTGTATTGTTAAAATCGAATTCGTGGTTATATTGCATTGTATGTTGAGTAACTACTGTATTTTTATTCACACACTTCTTATGTTCTCCAATTCTATCTTATAATGACCGTTTAGTTTCACCCACGTATGATGCAGGACAATCTTTACATGAAAATTTGTATACAACTCCGGTGTTATCCCATTTTCTCGTTGGATCTTTTCCAAGTACAATAAATTCTTTTAAGGACTTTTTGATGATCGGAATCGTGTGTGAAGTGTTTTCAGTTGGGTCACGATGTTTATTATCTCCCCTACTTTTTTACGAGCGTATTCGAGGAAAGGAGAGTTAAGAGTTGAAATCGACTAACACTTGACGGTTAGAGTCTAGTACGTTATCAAATTGGGCATAAAGTATACAATTTATGGTTTTCGTGAAGGGTTTTTCAAAACGGACTTCTATTCTAATGGTTCCATTTTTAAGGAGATTCCAATGTCCTGCAAAGTGAGCAGACATATCTGGCGTAAGATCAAAGGCAAATAGACAGTAGCCATGAGGGTATTCGTCTCAAGTAATATAGTTTCCCTCATTCACGTAATGCAGGCCGCTGCCTGAAAATAAAGTATGATAGGCGTCGATGTACTGTGGAGAATTTCCAGTAAATGTGGGTTGTTGAGGTTTTCCTGGGAACGTGCACTCCGACCACGTATTAAGAAAGAAAGTTTATTGAATAATGTTGGAAATTGAATGGGTTAAGCTTTAGATTTCTGTTAAACGCTCTATTGACGACAAATTCTATAATAATTCTTTTCGGTAATTGTCCTAAAATTAGGTTTTCTAAACAATCACGTGTGATGCCACTGTGTATAGTAAACGATTTTATTTCTACGCGGGTGAGTGAATATTTAGCTGTAGTAGAAGCAAGAGTCTTTGCATGAGCAATCAAAATTGTAGAGTTTACTTTTACTCGACGTACAATTGAACTTTCATCAGTTATATGCACTGAATATGTTCCGGTACACGCATTCATCAAGCATAATGAGTCTTTAGAACGAACAAATCTCAACCTAACCTCAACACCGTTTAACAGAAGCTTATCTTGGTTAAAGACATCACAATGACGGTGCTTTCTTAAGTCAGTAGGTTTTCCGCCTATTAAGGATTGTTGTCTTGCTTTAAGTGATTCATTTTTCTTAGATCCTGGTAATTTATCCATTTCACTAGCCACATCGCTAATCTATATGTCTGTAGTGAGATGGGATGTTTTTGCAACAGAACCGTAATTTAATAAAGTCCCTATGTATGCTCTATAGGGATAGGCTCTATTCGGCTGAGAGGCAAGTTTATGTTTAATGTACACGTCAACTTGATTAAAAATCGAGTGGAATAAATTGCTTACAGGTACCTTGAGTCCATCGTTGTCCTTGTTGTATGGTGTTAATTGTACAGCTACTTTGAGCATGCTATGCGCAAGATCTAAATAATCTTCGTTTTGTGCATTGATGCAAAACTCTATGGGATTCTCGTCGCTTATTGATGACACGCGTTTATAATGCACCTATACGTTTGATTATAGCGCCATCTGCGTTGGAGGTAGAGAAAACAAATCCAATTCACTCTTCAAACAGGGTTCGGTATAAGAATGTAAGAATGACATTTTTAATATTTAGTCGAAAATATATTGCTCTTTAGATTTTTTTTGTTTTATTTTTCTTAGCTTTTTTTAACTTTTTTATTGCACCTCTTTTCACACACCGACGTTTGGTTACTCTCAAACGGTTTGTCACTTTTGAATGCTTTTTCTGTAAACTTGCTTCGAACCGCCGTCTACCGCTTACTTAATGTGACTGTGCGTGCCGCTTACCCGTCAACGGTATATAATACGATCCTCTCATAAGCGTCGTTATTTTCTCCACTGCTTTATGTTTAAGATTCATGTCCGACTCATTCATTCGATTTTTAATCGATTCCTTGTAGTCATATTTTTGTCACCAACATTTTCGAGAATATTAGCTTCTGCTCTCAGGGCTTCTTTCCCTACAGCTCTTGGTCCTTCAGCAAGAATAGGTAAAGCCCTCCGAAACAGACCCGTAAAAGACGAGCCCCATCTGTGACTTCTCTGACGCCACGAGCCGACAAAAAAGTTATGTTCACTACGAACTCCACTACCACCACCTTGCTGTAGATAGTGCACGTCGTAGAAACTATTATTTACACAATTTTAAAACTCTCTTTTGAAATACAGATTCTACTACCACCACCTTGCTATAGATAGTACACGTCCTAGAAACTATTATTTACACAATTTTAAAACTCTCTTCTGAAATGCAGCATCGTGGTCAGAGTCCCAAACTCGAAGGCTATATCGATGTCTATAGTCTGAAATGTATTTGTGAGAAGAGGAATGTAATTAACAAGGTCAAGTCTTTTAACTATTATACTTCCAAAATTAAAATATTTTGCTGCCATATAAACTACACGGAGCAAGGGAGCGTGAGTATCACCGAATCGGGAAATATCAATTTTGTGTCCTCCCGTCTTAAATGAAGAGTAGTGCAGGGTATGTGTACTTTCGAGAGATCGACTAACTATCTACCGGATAATTCTACTTCCTTGGATAATTGAGTAGAATAGTATGTTGTAGTATTAGTTTGAAAATATTGCATATTACTGTTACCCGGAAGCATGATCTCCGGAACTCGTTCTGATAAATGTTTATAAATATTTGAACCCGTTAAGATCCAGACTCTTTTTCCAGGGAAAAAGTGACTTTTTTGTGTATTATACTGTAATACTGTACTACTGTAATACTGTAATACTTCAATTAAAATGAATCGATATATTGGTTTTAATAGTCCCGAAAACTACTATTTTCCAAGTGGGTCCTGAGGACCCATGGGGCCTTCACGGAAAGTTATATTCAAACAAATTATTTATTTTTTACAGAAATTTATATAGAAATACCAAAAAACATAATTAAATCCTAATTTTAACCGCACTTTTATATTAACTTTGTTAATATTATATATATTATAACGGCCGCGGATTTGAGAAGCTAGTCGGCGAATGGTAGATCCCTGTGTTACCAGCATGAAGTAGACGGTAGGATCTGTATCTGAGTCGAGGCCAGTGCGGCGTTGGCTCAGTGTTAAGGAGCGATCCTTTGGATCCTAAGGTCGTGGGTTTCAGCCTCACGTCCACGTGCTTTTACCTCGGTATCCTAAATCCTGCCTCGTTACAATATATATTTATAATATATGATTATTACATGTATTAGGTGCACAACTTTGCTTCCGCCGATTTTTTCGAAAATTTGAGGCTTTATTCTGAAAAAGTGATTACCTGTTTATGATTCAAAGTACTGTCCGTCACTAGCCACTACTTTTTGCCATCTTTCGGGCAATTGTCGGATACCATCTCGAAAAAACGATGCGTCTTTTGAGGCGATCCACAAATCGATCCATTCTTTGACTTCTTCATAAGAATGGAAATGCTGCTCAGCTAGGCCATGTGCCATCGATCGGAACAAATGGTAGTCGGAAGGAGCAATGTCTGGAGAGTACGGCGGGTGGGGTAAGACTTCCCATTTTAGGGTTTCTAAGTATGTCTTGACGGGTTTTGCGACATGTGGCCGAGCATTGTCATGTTGCAGGATAACTTTATCGTGTCTCTCTTGATACTGTGGCCGTTTCTCCTTCAATGCTCGACTCAAACGCATCAATTGCGTTCGATACCGATCCCCTGTAATAGTTTCACTCGGTTTCAACAGCTCATAATACACCACACCGAGCTGGTCCCACCAAATGCAGAGCATAACCTTGGCACCGTGAATATTCGGTCTGGGCGTAGA
>UELV01134479.1:0-11094 GCA_900490015.1 Megastigmus stigmatizans | reverse complement strand
CCTTATAGGAGGATACATCGCCCATCGCACCTTCAACACCACGACCGCAACGAGGGCTACCTAACTGTCCGTCTCGTCCATACCCCACCTTAGGAGCTGCCGTCCATAACAGGCACAACGATCAAGGATTTCCACATAGACCATCAAATAAAAATATATATATGAATATGTACAAGAAAGATGTAATATGTAATAAACGGAATAAAGGATAATTTTTTTTTATCTACACTGGTAGTTAGCTATAATTATCCCCTACCATAAGATGCTCTTTATGAATCTACAATAGACCTCTATTTAACTTTAATTATTCTACGTCGCTAAACGTTTATCGATTTAGCGTTTGACTGATAAAATAGATTATTGATTTTTTTAAGCTAGTAATCCTAATTTAACTATAAAAATGATTAATTAACCAACTAGTAGTAATTCTAATATAAACCGAGGGAGTGATTAAATAATAGAAGTTCAGATTGATTAAGTCAATAAATAGGCAATGAATCTAAAATAACAAGGAGAATTGTTAACTAAATTTTATCATTAATTAATTAACGAAAGATTGAAATCATAAGTAATTAGCACCAATTATTTTATTGTTAATCATGTTACTTAGTATAGCTATATAGATAACTGCGCAGTTGTAATCGAATATTCTAGAAAAAACCGTTAAGGATTTCCTTTGAGATCACTCCATGAGGGGTAACGCCAGGGACCAATGACGAAACAGCGACTCGCCTCCGAGAGGGGATGCCGGATCTCCCCTCCATCTAAAGTCCCACAACTATCAGATCGAGATGAGATGAGATTTCTAAGCCACGCCACCGATGAACTCCAGACCGGATGGGACCAATCAGTGCTAGTAGCAGAGGATTTCACAGTTGCATCCAACACACTTCAGAGCGTACCGACAGTTGAATCGTCCATCTGCGTATAACGCATTGAGGAAACCCCAGGTAACAAATTTAATAATTGGCAAAAAAAAAAATACTCATCGATTGATCTTAAATTGCTCCGTCGATCGGTATCATTTTTTTAAATTACTCCATTTTATATTCTTCAATAAAAATCTGAATGTCTCAATTTTTGGTTAAGAAAACGTGGTATAATGTATAATAAGTAGCGCAAACGCACAGCAGAAACATCATTGTAGAACCGCCCTTAAAGTGTTTTGTCAACAGAAATAATTATTAAGTAAAAAAAAATCAGTAAGTAAAAAATAAGAACTAAATAAGTAAAAAAATATGTAATCTCGACCATGTCAACTTTTTTTCGCCAAAATGTTGAATATCCTGCTAAAACTATCCTATTAAAATAGATAAAAAAAATTTAAATTGTCAAATTCTTTTATTTAAACCCTGAAAACAGTAGTATTTTTGACAATTAACTTACATTACTTGTCTGTATTCTTGCTGCGCACATCCATACATACAATAAATTTTGGACTTTTGAAACTTTCACTACCGTGTAGCGGTCGTACCTGTTAAAAAAACATTTTTATTGGTTTTAATAATGTTATATTTTTCTTTCTCTACAAAATTGCATCGTCTTCCTCTTCTTCTTTTTTCTTTCGCGTCTTCGTCTTTTTTTTTTGTTTTTTCTTGTCTTCTTCTTCATTTTGGATATTCTTATATCCTCTACAGCCCTTCTTTGTTTTTCGATCGCGCCACTTCCCACGAGCTCCTCTCCAATTTCCACGCCCACCTCTCCAATATACTCGGCCACTTGGTTCGTTTCGTGATCTTGCATCTGTAACAATAATTATTCTTTTTTATATATGTAAGGAATTAGAAATAATAAATAACAAATTTAAACAAGTCGTTAAAATGTTAACAAATGGCTTAAAATTTGTTATGGGAAATATTGTATATTCTCTGAAAAAAAAATGATAATAATAGACATTACACGTAGTTATATGTCCAAAATTTCAAGAGGAGCTATAAGATACTGGAGACTATTTAAAAAGAAAAAATTGCGTCTTTCTTCTGCTGTCTTGAAAAATGTATTTTTTAAACTGGTTATAACTTTTGAATCTCTTTATCTCAACCTTTATGAAAACTTATTCAATTATCAAGAGTATTATTAGCATGAATTTGCTAAATTTTGACATATAAAATTGAAACACTATACAATAATTAATTATAGCGAAATGTGTTATAGCCTTATTTTTACATATATTATTTTTTTAAAACAATTTTTAAGGTACGTATAGATGATTTCCAAAATCTCGAGATGCGCTACTGAATGGTAAATTTACGACACGAGCTCAGCGAAATTTATTTATTAGGCGCCAGACATTAATTGTCGCTCGCCAGGTGTGATCATCTTTTTCTCCAATTTCCTCTCGGCTCAGACCCTCTCGTAAGAAAGGATTCCGTCAAAGAAGGTGCTTCGGGATGAGCACTCTGGCATCGGTTATCTCCTGCTGAAAACCGCAAAAAACTCTAAGCGTGCATCGGCACGGCAAATGAAACGGAGGATTTCGCAATAATAGACACACACACAGATACAATAAAATAAATAAACACACGTTTAAATAAATAATGAACAAAGGAATTTATTCCATACAATTCCTCTCGTACGCGCCGCAGGCGCAAAATATACAAAAGCAAAATCGGGTTGACGCTGGTTATTGTGGGCGCACGTGACGGTGCAAACTATCTGTTTGAAGCGCAAAGAATCTCGACTGTAATTTACTACTAAAAATTCGCGTGCCACAATTTGGCGACGCCGCCACTCTCGTCGCTAATCTCTCTAAGAATCTGCTCGCCGCCCGTCGCTAAATGCCTTCGAAAATCCAGGTTCCGACCCGCGCGACAAATGGCCGCCGCGTACCTATCGTCGAAAATCCCGTTCGCACCACGAATCCACTCGCCACCGCACACGATCATTCAAAGCCTCATGGCAAAATAATTAAATATATTTAACAGGTGACATACGCACACGTTCGACGCGAAATCCGATGCGACTCACTGTCTAGATTCCCGAGCACCGAACACTGGCACTTACCTCGTGGCCAAGAATCGTGTAATGGTAGCCGGCAGGCTTGATCAACTTACACGTGTCACTGCACGGGTGGTGAACTCTCGTTCGTCTTATCGTCCTCTCAACAAATCTCTGCGGTTGTCCTCGCAAATCTCTCTCACTCGTCCTCTCGAAAATCTCGCTTGTCCTCTCAAAAGATTGGATCCTTAGCGCACGGCACAACCCTCGATTTTTCCCTGACGAAAAGGATGGCACACTTTGGAAAATGGCAGGTTCGGCATTGTCTATTCGCGTGGTTTCGAACTAGCTGATTTGCGACCGGGCAACAAATGACGCCTTCTTCTTCCTTCCACTTCCGTCTTCTTTTCCAAATTCAGAATTTCGACTCTGTCTCTGTCGCTCTCGTTTCATCCTTATCTTGTATCTCGTTCTATTTTTGGCGTTGCGCCGATCCTTCGCGTCTATTGTCGCTCCTATTCATGGATTCGTTATCGATTGTTGGCGCTATTTCCGTCGCTTATCTATATGCCAATCCTGGATACCTAAATTATTCAGGTCGGCGCTAATGAGTTGCCTACCTAAGTTTCCGTCGCCGACGCAGACTCCATCTATGGCACGCGCAATTCAAAATACGTAATTATCACCACCGGAATACATTAATACCCCACCTCAGACTGTATATCGAAAGTTCCCAGGAGTCTGGCGCTAGGGGATTTCGCGCGCACGGGTTTGGCGCGCGGCGCCGTAATGTGCTGGTCAGATACCGTCACGCTATTTACTCGGCGACTGTTGCGTGCGCGCACGTCGGTTCGTGCCTGTCTCTCTCTCTCTCTCTACTTGTGGCGATTGTTGTCAGCTGGCTGTAAGCCGGACGTGCCTCCTCGAGCGGTGCCCTCCTCGGGATGGGCGCAGTAGTAGTCGCTTTCAGCTCCGACTATTTCTTAGCCTTGAAGTATTTCCTTCCAAGTAGGGGCGCAACTTCTTCAACGCCCATAACAGCGCCAGGCACACCTTCTCCATCGTCGTATAATTCCTCACCGCTGGCGACAACACTCGGCTCACGTAGACGATTTTACTGCACGATGAATGGTTTCGTAAAATCCGGGCTAGAGAGTACTGGCGCTGTTGTCAGCGCTCTTTTTAAGTCATCAAATCCTTCCTGCTGCTCCTCTCCCCACGACCACTCCTGTCCCTTATGTAATAGCTTGAGTAGGAGTATTTTCAGCTCCGAATCGTCCTCGATGAATCGCGAATACCATCCAACCATCCCCAAGAATCGGCTCAGCTGTTACACAGTCCCTGGAGCTGGGTATTCTATCACTGGCGTCACCTTCTCTGGATCTGGGCGCAATCCTTCGCTATCTAGCAGAAAACCGAGGCACTGCACCCTTGAGCAGCAGAACACGCATTTGTCGCGATTCACCACCATACCCACTTCCACTAACTTCCGCAATACTAGAGCCACTGGAGATGGTCCTCCAGCTTGTCTGTCGCGATGATGATGTCATCTAGATATCCAAAAATGTGAGGTTCGAACTCCGGCCCGAAAATGGCGTCGATCAGGCGCTGGAAGGTCGTCGACGCATTCGTCAGTCCGAATGTCATTCGGGTCAATTGATATAGACCTGACCTGGGAATCGCGAACGCTGTGTACTGTTTGCTCGCTTCGTCCATCGGCACTTGGTGGTACGCCTACTTCAGGTCCACCTTCGACAAATAGCGCGCTTTCCTCAGTTTGTCGAGGATACTATCCATACTTGGGATGGGGTAGGCGTCTTTCACCGTCACCGTGTTCAAGTCGCAGTAGTCGAGGCAAAATCTCGGCTCGCCGTCGGACTTCTTCACTATGACGGGTTGCTGCACCACTCGCTTGACGACCTCTCGATAATTCCCTTGCTCAACATTCTATCGACTTCCTCCTGCGCTATCTGCATCATCCTTGGCGACATTCTCCTCGGGCGCCTTCTTCTCTCACACCGATGTAGTGCTTCGTATGCTTCGTCAATGCCATTACATCAGGCGTCGGAGGGAGCAGGTCGTTTACTAGTTTCTCAACTACCTACTTCTCGTTCTCACTCAACGCTGAGATTCCGGCGCACTCGGAGATAATCACTCCTTGACCGTCCGTGTCATACGCATGAAATTTCCTCCACTCGCCATCCGCTACTCTCAACTCGATCTATCTCCACTTCGTCTCCATACCCCAATCGAGCGCGAAGTCGGCGCCTAGGACCATCTCGTAGTCCGTATTTGGCAAAACTTTCAAACACCGCGCTCCGACGGTACCATCTACATCTAACGTCACGTCCAATTTTCCTGCCGTTCTGCTCACTCCTCTCGTCACATTTATCACACACGAATCGCTGGCGCGTATTCGATTTTTAAATTTTTCCGCTATTTGGATCCCACAAACGAAATCATTGACCCTGAGACGAACAGCGCTTTACAGAAGTAGCCTCCCAGCACGACCGAGAGATAGAAACTATTCTCAACCACGGTGCCTGCCACATCGTCGCTTTCCTCGGGTAATACCTCATCTCTCCCGGTCAGCGCTAGATCCATCTTCACCGGTTCTGGTGCTTCGCCGAGTAGGGCGCGTGATGTTGCTTGCTCCTTTTTCCTTGCAGGCGAGCGCGCTATATCTGTCCCGAACTCTTTGGCTGGCGTCTCCAGCTCCTTATTCAGATCCTTTACGCTTCGCGGCAGTTCTCGCTTTATGGTTCCCTTACTCTGCTCTCGTTGCTTTTCTCACCTTGGCAAATCGGCGCCTGAAGGCCTGCCTGAAGTCTCTCTACGTCCGAAATTTTCTCATCTTCGGGCGCTTCCTTCTCTTCTCCGGAGAATTTCAATCACCATCCTTCCAAGGTCTTCATGCACTTCAAATTTCGACTTAACTCATCCTGCCCATGTCGCCGTCCTCGGTGGCGGTAATCCGAGGTATAACTTCGCTCGGACCTCCGACTGCTGTACCTCCGACTGCTGTACCGGCTTCTCTCGCTACTTGTACCGCTATCGCTGCTGCAGCTGCTTCCTCGCGACGAGGCACTCGACCTGCTGCTACTGCAGCTGTGTCGTCGTCGCCGCCTGTCTCTCTCGCTTCTCCTCCGCCGATAGCCTCGGTAGTCCTCCTCCGTCCGGTTTTGATGTTCTCTCGACATTCGACGGTTACGATCGCGTCTGTCGTGATCTCTGCCTTTCTTCTGGCGTTTTCGGCGGTTTGGAGATTGGTGACGGCTTGTTGCCCGGATGCGAATTAGCTAGGTCCAAACCACGCGAATAGACAACGCCGATCCTGCCATTTTCCAAAGTGTGCCATCCTTTTCGTGAGGGAAAAATTCGAAAGTTGCGCAGTGCGTTGAGGATCCAATCTTTTGAGAGGACAAGCGAGGTTTTCGAGAGGACGAGCGAGAGAGAGTTGCGAGGACGACCGCGGGGATTTGTTGACAGGACGACAAGACGAGCGAGAGTTCACCACTCCGTGCAGTGACTCGTGTAAGTTGATCAAGCCTTCCGGCTACCATTACACGATTCTTGGCCACGAGGTAAGTGCCAGTGTTCGGTGCTCGGGAATCTAGACAGTGAGTTGCGTCGAGTTACGCGTCGGACTTGTGGGTATGTCGCGTGTTAAATATATTTAATTATTTTGCCGTGAGGCTTGGAATGATCGTGTGCGGTGGCGAGCGGATTCGTGGCGCGAATGGGATTTTCGACGATAGGTACACGAGGTGAAGCGTCGCGGCGGTCATTTTGCGCACTGGTCGGAACCTGGATTTTCGAAGGCATTTAGCGACGGGTGGCGAGCGGATTGTTAGAGTGATTAGCGACGAGAGTGGTGGCGTCGCCAAATTGTGGCATGCGAATTTTTAGTAGTAAATTACAGTCGAGATTCTTTGCGCTTCAAACAGATAGTTTGCGCCCTCGCGTGCGCCCGCCAATAACCAGCGTCAACCCGATTTTGCTTTTGTGTATTTTGCGCCTGCGGCGCGTACGAGAGGAATTGCATGGAATAAATTCCTTTGTTCATTATTTATTTAAACGTGTGTTTATTTATTTTATTATATCTGTGTGTGTGTCTGTTATTGCGAAATCCTCCATTTCATTTGCCGTGCCGATGCACGCTTAGAGTTTTTCGCGGTTATCAGCAGGAGATAACTGATGCCAGAGTGCTCATCCCGACGCACCTTCTTTGACGGAATCCCCTCTGACGAGAGGGTCTCAGCCGAGCGGAAATTTGAGAAGAAGACGACATCATGCCCGGCGAGCGACAATTAATGTCTGGCGCCTAATGAATAAATTTCGCTGAGCTCGTGTCGTAAATTTACCATTCAGTAGCGCGTCTCGAGATTTTGCTGGTTTTTGCCGAATTATTGGGGATTTCCGTGATTTTGGGATTTACATAATAAAATATTAGTTGAAAATGAATGAAATATTTAAGAAATAAAATTAAAAGCATTAAAACTCATGTTTTTCTGTAAGTGCTTCGATTAAAATGTTAGTAAAAATAAATTTCATGGAAAGCAATTTTCAAAAGTCCTTAATTTATTGTATGTATGGATGTATGCAGCAAGAATACAGAAAAGTAATGTAAGTTTATTGCCAAAAGTACTACTGTTTTCAGGGCTTTAGTAAAAGAATTTTCCATTTTAAATTTTTTTATCTATTTTAATAGGCTAGTTTTAGTAGGATATTCATTTTGACGAAAAAAAATTGACATGGTCGAGATTGAAAAGTCACATGACATCTTAAATCCGCACGACCAATCATGCAGATTAAATATATCTCCTGGTTGACTAAAACTCGTGTTTGCTGGTCGCCACCACAAGCATAAAATTAGTTGAAATATATGGTTGCCTTGGTTTATTTTCTATAATTTAAAATATAATTGAATGTGTCAATATTTAATTGAATCATATAATACGTTACAAACACATCAAGATTTCAGGATATGCGCACTTCTGTTTTATTATAACTCTTCACTACATAATTAATACATTCATACTTTCAAAAAAATTTACTGCTTATAAAGCTCCACCACTTCATACATTTTTTTTTTTTTTAATAGTTTTTATTGGCCTTTTGCTGGTGAGCTTATGCCATTATCAGGTATTGCCCAGTGGGACTTTTTTTCTTATTCAATTTTGCCCAGTGGGACTTTTTTTCTTGTTCAATTAATTTGCCCAGTGGGACTTTTTACAAAAACCTTAGTCATGGTTCTTTTTCCGTCTGAAAAAAGCCCGAAAAAATTTTCGAGTTCCCGACGGGAATCGAACCCACGGCTACTTGAGTCGCCTTGTATTAGCAGGCAAACGTCTTACCCACTAAGCCAAGGATGGCTCCACTTCCTACATTAAATGCATCTACCGTATAATTAAAAATAAATGGTATACAGATATTGAGAACTTTAGCTCCAATCAGCAATCAATAATTATTATTTAACTAAATAATTTAAAATCGAATAATTATTGAATAATTTCATTCAATATTATTATTATCTGGCAACATTAAAAATAGTCAATATACTTTATAAAAACAATACATATAACTGAGAAATGCCAGTGATAAAACTATGCATGTTAAAAAAGTTTCAAAACTATAAAATCTAAGTACGTACATTTGTTAAATATGTGGACTTATTGCACCTATTTTATTACATTAAGTATACTTCTACATAAAACAGATTCAAAATTATAAACTGTAAACTCATTTTGAGGTTACGAACCTTCATTCCATTATTGCTCTTTTTTTTTTAATTACTTATTTTTTACTTATGTTATGTTTTACTTTTTTTTACATATTTTTTACTTACTTAGTACTTATTTTTTATTTACTTATTTTTTTTACTAACTTAATAATTATATCTGTTGATAAAACACTTTAGGGTCGGTTCTACAATGATGTTTCTTCTGTGCGTTTGCACTACTTATTATACATTGTACCACGTTTTCTTAACCAAAAATTGAGTTTCATTTTTTATTAAATAAAAAATTAGCAGTATTCAATTTTTAAATGCGAAGCATATTCCATTGGCCACGCATTTCCTTTTCGGCATTCGAATTATGCCTAAAAAGTCTTTATTTTAAGAAATATGAACGTTTGGATATTCCAAACTATCAGATTTTTTTTTTGAAGAATATAATATTTAGCAATTTAAAAAAATGCTACCGATCGACGGAGCAATTTAAGATCAATCGGTGGGTATTTTTTTTTTGCCAATTATTAAATTTGTTACCTAGGGTTTCCTCAATGCGACGATCCAACTGTCGGTACGCTCTGAAGTGTGTTGGGTGCAACTGTGAAATCCTCTGCTACCAGCACTGGGACCAATCACCAGCTTCCACGTCGTCAACAAAGCTGCTCACTAGCACCACCAGATGGCGAATACCACTCTTTAACGGTCTTTCTACCCGCGCTTGGGGTATAAAAGGAGAGCCTTTTTGCATCGACATCTCATTTTCCCCTTGGGAAAAGTACTACAAAGAATCTACTGCAAGCTATCACCACAAGTTTAATTTAAACCACTGCTAGACTCAGAGAATAAATTCACAGTTATTTAAAATACAAATAGTCTTTTATTTCGATAATTGCTCCTCTGTAAATATAATAACAATCAAACATCATCGAGATTCGAACACGAGACCTTCGACTATATAAAGCACTTTAGCGCCTAATTGTTAGGCGACTGATTTTTCCCATAAATGGGAACACCGAGCGCCACCTCGTCGTCGGGCCTTCTTGGCTGAGCCCTTGAATTAATTCTATGAGTCTCTTGTTATCAATTGCTATCTTCTTTATCTTGTTCTCTAGACTTCTTAGTCGTATTTTTGCGTACACCCGCGAACGTGTGCTCGACAGGCTTCGTACGTGGCCTTCCATACCCGCGTAATTCGCCCATATGCTGAGAGATGTGGATTGAGGTTGATTTTTTGGATAATTATCCAATTGGTGGTCGTTGTTCTGAGCGTGTCAATGTTTTCTGTGATGGTCCCGATATTTGTCTTTATTTGTGACACGTAATATTGTTTAGTCTGTGTCGCGTTCGTCCATCTGTAACGAGATTTACATTGGTTGGGTTGTCCATAATTGTATCCGGGTGATTATGAATTTAGTTTTTTTTTCTTTTATCGATTGGCTCTGTATTTCTTATTGTTATGCTTTTTCTCGTTATATCCTTTTTCTTTTCTTTTCGCGCCACCCGTTGTTGTTCTGCTAGCTATTTGTCTGTGCGCGCGTACTCTCAGTTCTCTCTCTCTTTCTCTCATTCATGTGTTCTATTCGGTTCTCGCTCCCTCTCTCTCACGCTTACGGTCCCTCCGCGGTCTCTTTTCTACTTCATCGTCTTTGCGGGCTCTCGGTCCCCCTTCTGCGCTTCTCCACGTGATCTCTATTATTCATGCGTCTTGTTTAGATAACAGCGCGTGCCGTACGCTGGTATATATTATTCAGTTGATTTTTTTTTGTACCGAAAATCATCTTCCGTAATAGATAATATTCTGATGCGTAAAGGCAGATTTCTATTTTTTTTCTCAAGATAATTAGAATAATTTGATTATCTTAATGTTCATAACATTATGACTACTGAATAATTTGTATTGTTTTATTGAAGGTAGCTATTCTTATGTAAAGCTTGTTGTAGGTTTTCCTCAAGCGTTGTGGAGAAAATAAAATATTTTTTTTTTAATTTATTTGCTATTTTTGATACTTGAACGAAAATGATTTTATTTTGATCGTTTTTGTGGAATTTTCAGGTTTCATGTATAAACCATGGTGTTTACCCCACGGGACGCGTTCTGGCAACTATGTATCTACCTGCGTGCCAAAAGCATGCATATCTCCATTTGGTAAATTATTTGATGTTGCCTCTGGATACTCGACGGTGTCTCTCGTGCTGCATGTCTCTGCGCGCGTTGCACCTATCATGCTAACACTATGTTTTCTGTGTGTGCGACTCTCTCTCTCTCTCTCTCTCTCTCTAAGCCAGACACGAAAAGTTGTGTCCATCTGCTTAAATTGTCGCGACAGCAGCAGTACAAGTGCGAAAGTAAACACGGCCAAAACAAAGCCGAAAGCGAGGTCAATCAGCGTGAGCGGAGACAGGGGAGAGAGAGAGAGAAAGAC
>UELV01134478.1:0-11810 GCA_900490015.1 Megastigmus stigmatizans | reverse complement strand
ATATAATATATATTAGCGTCGCTCGCATATAATGTGTATTCCTACAAAAAGGAACTAATATTATTTTGTGGAGCGACATATAATATTTCGTTTCTTAATTATTATAAACTTATTTGTATATATAGTATTAAATTTATCGTTATAAATTTATTTTATAATCAATAAAAAAAAAAAAAAAATAATATGAAAAATAATAAGTTAATTAAGTCTTATTATAAGCGACTAAATCGTCATTTACTCTTTTTTGATTAATATAAAAATACAAATTGCTGCTCACGCTGTCTCGAATTAAGTTTGCCCGAGGAAGGCGGAAGGTGGCAGGAAGGTGCGGCGTGAGCGAATGAACTCCGCTCTTGCCCGGCTCTACAAGAACACCTCGGTTCTCGTCGATAAGAGCCGAGCAAGAGCAAAGTCATTCTCCTTCCTGTCTCGTCTTCCTATCGAAGAGAGCGTGGGCCGGATCTCCCACCTCTCTCCTTCTCTCGCAGCTTTACCGCGTCTGAAACAAAAAAAAAGGGAGAAGGGAATCATACATACTTTCTTGGTTGTATTGTATACAGAGTGTATCCTTCCCCTGGCTCATCTCTTTTCGATCTTGGGAAAATAGTATGGACGAGGGGAGGAGGGGCGTGTGCACATTCCTTACATACGACTATTTTCGTAAGGAATGTACGAATATCGATTTTCAAGTACAGTCAAACTCATTCATTTCATTTATACAATATTGCATAAATGAAAATCAATGCGTCCAACTGTACCTTTGAATTCTTTTTCTATTTAAGTAGTTAATTCATTCTGATTGTACTATAACGTAATCTTTAGTTTACAATGAATTTAATTTTAGTAGTAAATAAATGAATTTATTATTAGTAGTCAATGAATTGATTTACTATTAATTAATGTTAGTAATAAATGAATTTATCTATTTTTTAAATTGACAAGCATATTCTATCAGTTACATAGTATGGGGAGAAAAAGACATAGAAAGGTATAGAGAAAAATTTTTTTAAAATAGCTAATGCATTGCAAAAAAGAAAACAAAAAGCGGAGAAAAGAAAGGAAATGTGGTACGACGAAGAATGAAAAAGAACAAAGAAAGAACTGACAGAAACAATACTAAGAGGAAAAAGAGGAGAAATTGAAAGAGCGGTGTGCACAAAGAAAAGAAAAGAACACAAAGAATTAATAGAGACAATGAAGGAAAAAGAAAATGAAATATGGATAAAAAAGATACAGGAACACCAAGGCATGAGAGAATTTTGGAAGAGCAAATTAAAAGACAAAAAAGACGGAAATCTCAAGAAAGATAAGTAAAGAAAAGTAGAAAGAATATTTCAGAAATAAATATGGATGGGTGGAAAGGAGAGGGAAAAGGTAAGAAGAGGAGAGAGATAGAAAAAAAAGAACAGAGAACCGAAATGAAGAAAAAAGAAGGAATTGCGAAAAAGAGATAGAAGAAATAATAAAGAGATTAAAAAAGAAAAAGGCAATGGAAGAGGACAAAATTTCAAACGAGGCATGGATACACGGAAGGGAAGAATTAAAAAAAGCGATGGCAACATGCTGCTCAGAAATATAGAACGGTGAAAAGAGACCAGAGAAATGGAAAAGGGGATAATCAAGCCAATATACAAGAAAGGAGAGAAATGCAAGACAGAAAACTACAGAGGAATAACTCTAAAGGACACTGGGTATAAAATATACGTGAATTAGTTGAGAAAAAAATTGGAGAAGAAAATGGAAAAAAGGGGTTCTGGACAGGACACATTTCGGGCTTTCGAAAAAAAAAAGGAAGGATAGAAGCAATATATGATCTCGCGGCTAGAAGGCTTGAGTCCATGCGTATGGAAGAGGCGTAGTATAACGTATTCGGCGTTCAATTTCTAAACTATAACGAAAATATCCAATTTTTTTTAAAAAGCTATATCGACGTAAAAAAAGCTGCTCTTTCGATCTAGACTAACTAAAACAATTTAAGAAAAATACATTTTTGAGATATAACACGTTTTATGTTTTTTCAAGGTCAAATTTTCAAAATTTTTTCAAAATGCTTATCATTTTCAGAAAGTTGAGGAAAAACTACATCGAAAATATATATCACATATTTTTTTAATATTTATTTCGAGGCCGTTTACTAGCGCTCAAAACGTGAGGTTTTGACCTTCGAATTCCGGCTTGGGAGAGTTGACGTGAAACGCTCCATATGTACTATCAGAAATTATACAAAAAAAAAAATAAATAAATAAAAAAAGAAAATTGTTTGTATGCTTTGCAGACTTAAAAGCAGCATTCGTCAAGGTGAAAAAAAAACACAGATGTGGGAAAGGTTAAGGGAAAAAGAAGTAGAGGAAAAGTTAGTAGGAAAGATTGAAGAAATGTACAGAGAAACGAAGGTGAGGATTGTAATAAATGAAAAAGTAATAGTCTAGTTCGGATCGATAGAAGATATAAGACAAGGATGCCCAATGAGTTCGGACCTATACAATGAAGCGATGTCAGATCTAGAGATTAGAAAATTAGAAATGAAAAAGTACAAGGACGAGGAGCGTACAATGGAAAAAAAAGAATATGCACCATTGCATATGCAGATGATATAGTATTAATGACAGAGGATGAAGAGTCAATGAGGATTATATTTCGTTCCTCGTTCTCGAGATTAACAATGTAGTACCGCGACTTGTCGCCCGATGACGCCAGTATTTTAGAGAAACCAAAAACCCCCTGTCCCTACTGTCTTCCCGCGCGCTGGCTGCGCTCTCTTCCTCATTACGTTTCTTGGCGTCGATGACGACGGTAGTTAGTGGTTAGGAAACAACTTTAAGGAACAAAGAAAATGTCGAAGCGCGCGCAAACTTCAAAAACTAAGGCCGACAAAATCAAGACATTATACCTTGAAAGGGAGGCAGTGCAACGAGAAATCGAGGATTTGGAACAAAAAGACGAGGATTCTAACAGATACAAATAAATGCCTCGATGAGTCCAGACTTGAGCTGAAACGGCATAAAGCAAAATTCTCAGAACCCAAACATGAGTTGGGGCAATTTTTCCTGCTAATAGTCTAAATATCAAAATAAAAAGCTATTCTATGTCCGAGTTTAAACACGAGTTAAAACGGACTAAGCCATCACTTAGAGGATACGTAATTAAAATAGAATATGTCTTTCCTTTGTTAAGAGTTCGTCAAATGAAGTATCTCCGCCAGCTAAAAGAATCAAAACAAAAATTGAATCGAGCGAGGATGAATCCCTGCCCAAATCAGCCTCAGAAAATGAGGAAGAATCCTTGATTCTTAGAAAAAATCCGGCATCTCATAAATCCCAGGAATTGAAACTTTCCGTAGGCTTAGCGGATAGATTAAGACAGTGGATCACAAAGGGGCTATCAGATGAAGAAACAACAAATTTGTTGGATTCGTTTCCTAGAAAGGGCAGTGTTTGTCTCGAGGCTCCCGTTGTCAACGAAGAAGTTTTGATCGACATGGGAGAGCAGGCTGCTAAAAGAGATAAGTATTTTGTAATTCATCAAAACATGACAGGTGCGGCCCTGTCGGCAGTAACATCAGTTCTGCAAAGTATCCTTAACGATGCTAATGAACCGTTAGATCGTGAACGCGTTTTAAAGGATTTAGCTAATGCATCTAAGCTACTAGCACACTTTATGTATTGCATATCAACGTCCAGAAAACCTTTTATAACGCCTGGCTTTGAAAAGAGTATTAGAACAGCGCTCGAAAAATCTATACCGGATGAATTCTTATTTGGTAGTAAACTGCAGGACTTGATAGCTGGAGCACAAGCAACGGTGAAAATTTCAAAGCAGATCAAAGCTCAGCCTCCCAAACAACCGTTTATGACCAGTAGTTCTTTAAACTGGAAGAGTTCATCGACCAGAAGAGAGGGCGGCTCGATGAACTACAGGAGCAACTTTGTGAAGTCGCCGTTTCCAAAGAAGCAAACAAAGACTGCCCAGCCCTCATCTCACCGGCGGTATGTGCCATAAGAGCCGATCCAACGGCATTACAACAGGCATCGCAGATAAATATGGAAGTAAAGACGGCTGGAACCTTGGAAGATCATTACAGAGGACAAATTTGTACTAGACTATATACAGGGTTATAAGATACTGTTTACAAAGCATCCCTTTCAATTTTCTCCGCCTTCTTCAATTAAAATTGATGCAAGTGATTCATATTTTTTACAAATAGAAATTGATAGATTAATTCAATCTGGGGCTGTCGATTTTTTGTCAACATTTTTTTTTCTAGTGCCAAAACCGGATGATTCACACCGCTTTATTTTAAATTTAAAAAAGCTTAACGATTTCATAGAACCGGAACATTTTAAGCTAGAAGATATTCGAACAGCGATAAATGTTTTGCGCCCACAGGACTACATGTGTAAGATTGATTTAAAGGAGGCGTACTTGCTTGTACCTATACACTTATCACATAGAAAATTTTTACCTTTTGAATACAACAATAGATTGTTTCAGTTCACGTCTCTTCCTTTCGGATTAAATGTTAGTCCTTATGTGTTTACAAAAATATTAAAACCCGTAATGGAAATTTTCAGAAAAGAAGGGCATAGATCTGTTATTTATCTAGATGATTTTTTGCTCTTTGGTTCGTCAAAATTAGAATGTTTAAAATATTTAAAGGATATGATTAACTTTTTAGATAACTTAGGTCTTATTATAAACTATAAGAAGAGTATATTGGAACCTAGTAAAGAATGTAAATTTTTGGGCTTTCTTATTAATTCAGATCATATGTACATAAAACTAACAGATGTAAAAAAGATGAAAATTAAAAATCTAGTATCGTCTTTTTTGAATCAGAGAAAGTGTCAAATTAGAGAATTAACAAGGTTAATCGGTACTTTGGTTGCAGCTTGTCCGACAGTTAAGTATGGTTGGGTCTTCTATAAAGAGTTAGAAAGAATAAAATTCCTTGCTCTGCAAAAATGTGCAAATAATTTAGATCAACATACTTATCTGTCGAACGTCGCTATTAAGGATTTAATATGGTGGAAGAGAAACATTATGTCTTCTTGCAATAAAATCCGCTCGTTTACTTTTAAAAAAGAAATTTTTTCGGACGCGTCACGAACCGGTTGGGGTGCTGTCTGCCAAGGAGAGAAGCTAATGGTTTCTGGACATTAGAGGAAAGAAAATACCATATAAATTATTTGGAGATATTAGCTCCATTTTTGGCATTAAAAGCATTTTCAGATAAGGACTCAAGCTGTCAAATCCTACTCAGAATAGATAATACTTCTGCTATAACGTATATAAATAAGATGGGAGGAATTAAATTCCAGCACCTTAACTTATTAACTAAACAAATATGGGAATGGTGCATACATAGAAATATTTGGATTTTTGCAGAATATGTAACCTCAGTCAAAAATTTAGCAGATGTAGAATCAAGAATATCTAATATTGATACTGAGTGGGAATTGGCAAATTATACATTCCAAAAAATCGTGTACAATTTTGGTAATCCTGAAATAGATTTGTTTGCCACAATAAACAATTCAAAATGTAAGCATTTCTTCTCTTGGTAGAGAGATCCAGAAGCCTTAGCTATTAATGCCACTCACAGTCAGCTGGAAAAATAAATTCTGGTACGCATTTCCACCGTTTTTGTTAATACCAAGGGTTTTGAAAAAGACCTCAATATAATTCTGCCTTAAAGCCCTGGGGGGTGTTTTGCGAAGAGAAAGTTCAGGACACTTAGACGGCCAAAGAGAATGCAATAGTTGAATTTCTATCGACCATGTTTGAAAAGAGAGCAGAATACGGTACCTTGAACTCCATGAGATCGGCCATCGCCTTAATTTCTACACAGGATTTCACAGAGATCAGGACCATTAATCGCTTCTTTAAGGGTGTATTTCGGCTAAGACTATCCGCGCCTAAATACAATAAAATTTGGGATGTTGCGGTAGTTTTAGATTAGCTAGAGGGCTGGTATCCTCTTAATTTATTAGATTTGCCTAAACTAACCAAAAAGATTGCCATGCTGCTGGCCTTAGGCACCGGATTTAGAGTACAATCTCTAGCATTAATCAAAATAAAAAATATAAAGATTAGTGATAAAAATATTGAAATTAAGATAGAGGATCTCGTGAAAACATCGAGACCAGGAGCATACCAGCCTTTTGCGTTGTTGCCTTATTTTAAGGAAAAGCCGGGTATTACTTTAAAGTTCTATTTAGAAGTTAGCCAAAAGATAAGAGGACAAATAGAATATTTTTTTATCACTTGTAAGAAACCGTATCGAAAGGCCTCGCCTAATACAATTAGTAGATATTTGAAGGCTACGAGACATGGCGCTACTTCAAAAGCCTATATAGGAGGTCTTAGTATAAGTGCAGTAAAGAAAGCAGCAGGTTGTTCGCGCGAATCGCAGGTTTTTGCGAAATTCTATAACAAACAGATAGAATCGTCTGATAAATGCTTTGCGTCTGCTATATTTAAACTATAATTTTTCGATTAATGTGTTAATTCCTTTATAATTCTCTATCTTATAATGCGTTATTGTGTTCCTTTCTTATTATAAACTTTTTAAGTGTTCCTTATGTTCAAGTTGCAAATACTGAATAAGGTTTTAGAAAATTATTCATCTCTAAACATCTACATTGTTAATCTCGAGAACGAGGAACGAAATATAATTGAGGATCAAACGAACTTACCTGAAAGTGATGTTCGATCCAAATTATATGAGTTCCTCGTTCAAAGAGATTAAAGTCCCATCCCTAAAAAGAAAAAAAAATCACATCCCTTTAACAACTCTTAACTATAATGAGGAAGAGAGCGCAGCCAGCGCGCGGGAAGACAGTAGGGACATGGGATTTTTGCCTTCTTTAAGATACTGGCGTCATCGGGCGACCAGTCGCGGTACTACATTGTTAATCTCTTCGAACGAGGAACTCATATAATTTGGATCGAACATCACTTACAGGTAAGTTCGTTTGATCCTCAAATATATTGAAGAAATTCAAAATATACCAACGACGTAAAGGTTTAGAGATAAACGCGGAAAAAACAAAAATGGTATGTTAGTATTTCAGAAAGGCAGGAGGGAGAAGGAAAGCATATAAAAAAGAAAATAGAGATGGCAAAAAAGGAAAACAATAAAGAAGAAGAACACATAAAAAAGATAAGAAACAAGGCAAATGGATACCTAGGAAAGGTTATGGATCATAGAGGGTACAAAAATAAAAAAATGATTGGAAAAGAAGAATGAGGCTGTTTGATGTGATAATAAAAGGAATAATAATGTATAAAGTAGATATGCTGATGAAAAATGCCAACAGAAATAGATGAACACAAGATAAATATATCAAATGGTTTCTAAAACTAGAAAGAGAAACACCGGCATACATATTTATGATGGACACAGAAAGAGATAAAATAGAAATACAAGCAAAAAAAAAGATTAGCAAGATAGATAAATAAACTAAGCAAAAAGGGGGATCGCTAGAAAAGATATGCTGGGAAAAAAGAATCAAGATAGCGAAAAAGATAGGAGAGAAATATAAAAAGGCAGCAATAAGAAGTAAAAAGAACACTCATGGAAAGAATAGGATGGTCAGGAAGAGAATAGACAAGAAACATAGTGGAAGAGGAGGGAGAATGTAAAAGAGAAGTGGAGAGAAGAATGAAATTCATAAAAAAACACGGATGGAATGAAAAAATGGAAAAATCCGAATATGCGAAGGAACTAAAGAAAATAATAGGAAAAGAGGGAAATGTTTACGGAAAAAAGGAAATAAAAAGAACGAAAAACGGCCTAGAAACGGTGGCAGATACAGGTTACGAACAGAGACAAAAGCAAGTAAATACTGGAAAAAGGATGAAGAAAAAATATGCAGGATGTGCAACGAAGGAGAAGAAAACAGCATATTTTAGAGGAATGATACAGGAGAAATAGAGATAAACTGGATAAGCCAAATAAAAAAAGGAAGAAAATCGATTGCAAGAATGAAAAGGATAAATTGGATAAGGGAGCAAAAAGATACAAATAGATAATGAAGAAAAAAAAAACAATGTAAGAAACAAAAAGAAGAAAGTTTTCAAAAAAAAGGAAATTTAAATTTAGCGCGTGCACAAAGCAGAGGCAAGGACTGCAAGCGGGAACTGGGTCTCAGAGTATGAAGATTATATAGAGTAATAGGATGAAACTGCAGACAGCAAATAAAGAAGCAAGGGAAGCACGTGAGAAATAGAGATTAAGAGAGGTTAAGGGAAAGTAAATAGAAAGAAAAAGAAAAAATAGAAGAACTGGTAGAAATTAAAAAGAAGTTAGAGGAATTGAAAAAGAAAATGAAAGATATGGTGGGGAAATTCCTGTAGGTTATCGAAGAAAACGATGAACTAGGGTAAAAAGTGGAAAAACTAGAAACGAAAACTGCACTTGTCTTCTTTTAAAATACAAATAAACAAGGTAAATCAAGGCAGTCTATATCTATCGGTCAATAGTATTCTAAAATTAAACATTCAGTCATTGCACACATACACCCACTCACGCTAATAAATACACTCACACAATTAAAACGTTGTACAGGGGACAAAACAAAATAAGTTAACATAAAGAAAACCCATCTGCTTATTCCCTGAGTGGATGTAAGTCTGAAAAAGAGAGAATAAGATGAAGTAATTGGCGCACTAGGATCACAGGCCCAACCTCTGGATGACTAGGGGTCGAGCTCGAGGAGCTGCTTAAGGACCGCCGTTTTAAATCCGCACAAAGATGGAAGGTTGCGCAGACTTATTCAGAGAGAGTTCTAATAGCGCGCACACTGGACCTGGAAGGATACCAGATACCAGATACCAGATTCCGTGCACACTCTTGGCACCGAGAATTCCTGTGCATCACCCCTGCTAGCGCACCTGGACTGGTGTTTATTGAAAAATGCTGCTAAATACCCCGGTTCATTAAGTCGAAGGATTTGACACATTAGAATGGCGGCAAAATACTTTCTCCAACTGTCGACGCGCAACCAGCCCAGCTGCTTTCTATAGGGGGTGATGTGCTCATCCATCCTAACACCGTAGCTAAATCGCACACATTTGTTGTACAGTCTCTGTAGCCTAATTCTTTGTTCGTCGGACGCGTCAAGACACACCAGGGTGCAGTAATCAAGATGGGGTAATACTCGAGCTTCAACCAGCCTTCTGCGTAAGGCCTCGGTGGTACATGCCCTTATAGACCGCAGGCTGTAAAGGGCTTTATTGACTTTCTTCGTTATACAATCGACCTGCGGTTTCCACGTTGATTTACTATCTAATATAACACCGAGGCTCACGACGGCGTCGGAAAAAGGCACAAGCACTCCACCCCCCAAATCAACGCCTGGCAAACCCATTTTAACCAAATCATTAACATATTTACGAGAACCAAATAAAATTGCTTTGGTCTTGCTAGCATTGAAACGGAGGGACAAGCGCTCCGCCTAAATCGACACCAATCATGCCGCATTGGACAAGCGAGCTTTGCCCTCCAGAAGTTCACCCGCAGGAACTTTCAGGTAAATCTGGAGGTCATCAGCATATAGAATGTGCTTTAAGATCTTTAAGATCATTGATGTAGAGACTGAAGAGCAAAGGCCCGAGGACCGACCCCTGTGGTACACCTAAATTTGTCTCAACTCATGAAGAAAAACCATTTTTAGATAAAACGCGTTGAGTACGGCCTTGTAAATACGATTTAATCCACAAAAGTGCGGACCTCGAGAGCCCGAGATCGGGCAGTTTGCTCAATAGTCTCGAAGGAGAGATAGTATCAAATGCCTTGCTGAAGTCAAAGAGCAACAGCAAGGTGATCATCTTCCGATCAATGCCTATATGAATGACGTCAGTCAGTTTAAGCAGGGCTGTCTGAGTAATGTGATGTTGTTTAAACCCTGCCTGAAAAGGATAAAGAATGCCGGTCCTGCAGATATAGCAGGTAGTTTGAGAGTGTGCAATCTTCTCGAGCACCTTAGAAAGAAAACACAGTAGGGCGGTGGGACGAAAGTCCGAAACTGAGGATGGAGCAGAAATCTTTTTTATAACCACTAACTGTGCCCTCTTCCACTTGTACTTAAAGCCGAGCGTTAAAGCTCCTCGTTCACCGCTCCCGCCGCGAGGCCGAAGGACACGAGCACTGACAACTTCCTTCCTATCAAGAGTAGGAAGGACAGTGCTGAGTGCTGCGAACACGACGTTATCAAAATTAACATCGGTGCGAGCTTCATAAAAAATGCCATGTATAAGAAGTTCGCAGCACTCCTCGCCGCTGCCAGAATGCGTGCCACACTTCTCACGACGCGAACCGTGAGGCCGAGCAGATTTTGTCCCAGAGCCCAAGGAGACAAAAACCTGTGATTGATTGTTAACATTTATATATTCATTTTCAACGCTGTTGTACATATTAGTCAAAGACGGTTTAGTCAAGCATGATACATCATCGACCATGGTCGAAATCTTGAGCAATAAGGAATTTATGTGGTCCTTCAAAATTGAATTTTCCGGTAGCAACATTAGACGATCTCTATGCAGACCCTCCAGCTGGGATGACTGCAAATCCAGTTTGCGCTCAAGAGAAGAGACCTGAGTACTAAGTTTATTTAACAACTCATTCACTGCTAGTGTTTCAGTTGGAAAATTAATAGCATCAAGCCTCTGCTCATACGCGACTGAAAATCGGCCAATGTTCGAACAAGCAGCTCAAACTGGCAACCTACAAGATCAACCATGGTCAATGAAACACTGATATGAGCGGCGCCCGCATTTGTAACATCTAAATTAATATTATTATTACTACAAGCCGCTAAAGTCTTCGCTGGCGTTGATGTAAAAATTGAAGGCGCCTGCACGACGGCGACCGGCGCAGCAGCTGTATTAAGCTTAGAATGCTTAGCTGCTATTGTGGCACTCACACTCGCGCCGCTGGCTACGCGCGTATCCCCACGCCGGCTGGTGTTGAAGTCGTTGAGTGGGGAGAGCGCATGCACAGGCAGCTCATGTGTGTGCCCGTCTGCCTCAGCGCTCGCGCTCGCTCTCGCTTTCTCTCTCTCTTTATCCCTCGCCTTCTCTCTCTCTCGCTCGCGCTCGCACCCGCAGCTCAGCTTATTAGCTCTTGCGGATTTGGTCTTGTCGAAGGCACTGACGCTACAATTAAAGCAGTCCGCGCAAACATAAATATAACGCCGCGACTGCCTCGGTGCGTCTAATTTCAAGCATGCAGAGGGTCCCAATCTCTGACATTTATTACATTCGATAAGAGAGAGAGAGAGAGAGAGAGAGAGAGAGAGAGAGAACTAACCCATTTTTTAAGTTTTTTTTAAGTTGTATTTCTTTAAGCTTAAATTTTTGAGATCATTTGGTAGATCATTAAATAACCTGTAACGGTATATTACCCGTTACAAGAATAGCCTAGCTAACCTAGAGCGAACAGCCCACTCGAACTATCCTAACTAAACTAAATTTAGCGCACTTAGAACTAGCGAGCTTGCGAGCTCTTTCCATAGTCTTGTGTAGATCCCCCGAAGCAGCTGAAGATGACGAAAGGCAGCCTTCTCCTTGGTAGGGACTGCCCCACGGCTCCTAGGCTGCTTGCCTCTCCATAGACCCTCGTCTATGGTCCACTCGTAATCTCGAACACCTGTAAACAGATAAGAAGACACATGTAAATATCTGAAACATACAAATAAGGATTGAAAACATGCTTACCTTCTCAAGAGAAAAGAATACTCTCACCACCTCTGCACACTCGACTTAGAAACACACAGGATGCCGGATACTCGCTGTCATACCTACAAAAT
>UELV01134477.1:0-45840 GCA_900490015.1 Megastigmus stigmatizans | reverse complement strand
AGACTCTTTACTGTCTTGCGCGTCGCGTGTACGCCGGGATTCCTCAACCCGAAAACGTGATTACTCCGCTCTCTAATCCCAAAATGGAATTAAAGATTCGACGTAAGAGTTTAAGAACTCGTGGGCCGTCTTATTGAGTTATATGTGTATGCTTCACAGCGAATATAAAATGTATAGAAAATGGGAAGGGCAGATTATTGCTTAATAAGAGTTTTCTTTAACTGTTGGTGCTTTCCTTACAGTTTTAACTAATTCTACAATTTTTCCAGGATTTAGAAAAAATTTTTACTCATTTTTTTCTATTATCCAATGCATAAGCAGTTATATAAATATTATTCAAATCTTTCTACGAATGATAAATATTCTTTTAATTTTAATGTTTACATTATTGCACACAATAAAAAGTGAATTTATCTTTATGGCGAGGACAGATGCAATTACTAAATACTTACACGTGCTCCAAAAGTGCCTCTTTATCAATAATGACTAATATAGGAAAAAAAATGATCTTTAAGCGACTGATAATTTTTTAACTAATGTCTGAATAAAGTTCAACTCCGCGCGATGTAAACTAATGTTTTGCGTTTTTTTTGCGCCTCGACTGGGGAGCGGAGAGCGCAAAAACGCAAACTTGCACACCAATAAATAAATCACGATATGTATACTATGATCGGTTCCGACTGTTTCTATATTTACTTTTACTATAGTTGATAAAATAATATTGACGAAAACCTTACGGTCCTTCTTCTTGCGAGAATACACTGGTTGACTTACCGATTGTGTACTACTGGCATAAACTGGTTCCAAACGCAGCTCCTTTTCCTCCGATGAAATGCTTGGCACACATCTATTGTGATCCGAGTTATCCGATACTTTTTGCGGCTTTAATTTTCTATTTATCTCAGGTGTTGCTTTCTACGTATCCAACATTTGAAAAAGAAAGCACTAGTTACAAAAATCAAAGTGTTTCAAGCAATACGTTCGAAATCTCAAGTTCTACAAGCGTCATGCAAGAATGGAAAAAAAAGAAAAAAAATTGAAAAAAAAAGAGCGGTATTTACTTGATGGCTCGTTTTTAACTTCTTTACCTTCTACAATGAAAAAAAAGAAACAAATTGAAAAAAAAAATTAAAATAATAAAGCGGTAATTATTTGATAGCTCGTTTTAAGATTCTTTACCTGCGCGAGGTTAGGACTTGAAATAGAGCGCGTGAAGCCCTTACTCTTGTACACTTTTTCAGTTTCTAGGGGCTCGGTATAAGTTTTTTCATCGATATCCACCTTTTGTGGTGTCATAGGCGGCTCATTGATTAATAGCGGTTTTTCTGGTATGAACTCTATTCTACGAGGCTCCTGAATGTTTTCTTTCTCCTTTCTAAACATCGACGGAATAGGCAACTTAGGATATAAACTTGGGCTATCTGGCTTTTTGAGATTAGACATCTCTGTAACCTACAATAAATTAGTAAAATAATTTAAATTAACGTCTCGGTATAAATAATTGAATTTCAGACTACTATTTAGCGTGTATTAAACAAAATAATTAAATTTTTGCTAAGTAAGTTTTCAATAAAGTCTTCAATAAAAATATCGCCTTACTAGTTTCTTTTCCTGCACAGCTAGATCTTCCCGTATCCACACATCATTAGAATCATAATTTTTCATATCACACTGCAGTTTTTCTATTTTTTTTTGCAACTGCTCCATCTGCGTTGATTTTGTATCCAAAGTTGGCTTATTGCTACGATCCACAAAAGGCTTTGACGGATTTATCTTCTCTTCTTTCTTGGTAGCTGGATGTAATGAGATGTTATCAATTGGATTATTTTGTAAAAAATTATAACTTCCATTTGTCATGTGTAGAAATTGTGATGGTGCTTCATATGATGCATGTTTACCATTGTTTAGTGTAGATAAATATTGAGCGTTATTACCCTGAAAGAGATATAATGAATTTATACATACATATTTGAAATTTACGTTAAAACAATCATGTATTTTCATTTTATGTAAGAATAATGCTACCCTCCTTGAAAAAACTATTATCATTTGTTGAAATTGCTATAGAAAAAATTTCTTTATCCAAAGCTACCAATTTAGGTAATTAATTACAAATAATATTGCCTCCGTAGATTATTTAACAATAAAAAATATTCTTACCAACATTGATGGACTTGGGGTTGAGGAATATTTTACTGGTGGACCAACAGCGTGATTGCCAGATAATACTGGTGAATTTAAACTTGGGTACTTGACTATACTCTGTAATCATTAAAAACTCATTGAATTAAATTATTATTTAATTTAATTTCTAAAAAGTTTGTATCTAGATTAATTTCTATTTAATGGACTCTTCACATTTTTTATTTTTTTTTTCTTTAATTTATTCTAAAATATTTCAAGAATATTTTATTATTTCACAGGTAAGTTCGAGTTTCCCAATCTCGACATAGTTTACATACCTTTGCATACCAAAATTTTCAAACGCGTTCTTTGAGTAACAGTTTTTGTTCATTATTACCCAAATTTGTTATTTTATTATTAATAATTACTTAACAACACATACACAAAAGATGAACTAACGAAACACTCATGGCAACATTTTATTGCAAGTATGATTACATTAAATTTAAATCACCTAAATATTTTATGATAGTTGCACGAGTGAAATGAAAGATTATGTATTTGTTTATCATTTTTTTTTATATGGATTAAAATCAGCATAGTTGTACCTAATCAAAAGATTTCATTATATAATAAAAAATGTTTGTGAATAGTCTTACATTTTTTGTTGCTGGATTTGTAACGTAATTCGGATATGTGTTAATCCACTCTTCAAAACCACCTTTGAGAACAGCTAGTTTTTTATATACTGTATTATCTTCTTCTAGACACTTTTTGAATTCTGCTATTGGGCTATCAATACTGATTGAGTCAAGGGTTGAATTCCAGTCAACTAGAACAACAATATCTAAAGCTGACCTGTTGTTAAATAGAGTTAAAGCTCTCTCATTGTTATTTAAGATGCTGGTATAATAATTTGCAGGTTTACTGTAAATAAAAAAAAATATATATATTGAAAGTATATTCCTATTTATTTTAATCAGTTAAAAAGTAAGTTAAAAGATATTAAATCGCAGAAAGATTGTCTTTTTCTCCTTAGACATTTTTATAGATGCATAAGGTAATCTTTAACACTCTTGGTTTCTTAGATTTACTTACTTTTGCTGTATTGTCTCAGCTGGAATGTGAATTAAACTTTCTGGGAATGATATCTTAGATTTAGAGTAATCTTCTTTGTTTCTCAAATCAATAATAAGCACTTTATTGTTATTTTGATTTAAAATGTTAAATAATTCTGTACAAGTAATTTCTTTTATCACAGTAATGCACACTTTCTGTCCGATACTTTTGTTTTTTTGGTTTAATGTTCTAGATAAGTTAGAATAATTAATTTCATCTTTTTCTTTAGGCTCAGGTTCATCATTTGGAATTTCAGGAAGCCAAAGGGGAATATCTGCTTCTGCTTCATTATTAATATTAATCTCGCTTTTTGTTTTAACAGAATTGTTTGAAATTTGAGATTGTTGATGTTTTTCAAATTTAATTGTTAAACTAGTTATTACTTCTTTTAAATAATTTTTTACTTCTTCTATCTGAAATTCAATAAAATCATGAAATTTGAAGTATGAGTATGATATTTTGTCAATATTTTAAGCATTAATTATAATCTCAATAAATTAACCGTGCACTATAAGGGATTCCTGGAAAACCTTTAAGCTATAAATGTTGATCTTTGTGTTCAACATATTCTTTCGGTTTGTTAAAATAACGTCAAATTTGATTCAGCTAAGATCAATTCTACCCAGACATGAACAACCAACATTAATGACTTAAGGGCTAAGTAATGTAATGAAATGTGATTTTAAATAAATGTATATAAATCCTTACTTTCTTAGGTGAAAAATATTTGTTTATAGTCTGCTTATCCAATCGCTGTATTTTCAACCAGTTGGTAATCATTAACCATCTTTGAAAGTATATGTAAGCCTTCTCTAAATCTTTTTCCTCTTTAGCTTCATATGCTATGTCATATATTTTATCTACACGATCACATACTAGCTTAGGACTTCTTTTTGTCATATTACTTGTAAACGCTAGATTATCAAGCTTTTTAAACATTTCACTTAGACTCATTGTGGCTATTTGTAATACTGTGCTTCAAACCTATTAATCAAAATTTTGTATGTTAACAAAATATTTTATATCGTTTCATTGTGATTTAACACAATAATAGTACAAAAATCACCTTATATGTAAGAGCATTCAACTGAAACTAAACATGCTTTGTATCTACCAATACTTTTCATATAAGAAGTTATTATTAATTTAAATTATAAGGAATAGGGACAATCTTAAACATACAATTGTCAAATATGAAATAATGTGTTTTTTAGTACATAACCTATAGATACATATATGCACTTATTTTAAACCATAATTAATAGCTTTTCCAAAAAATGTATTAATATTAAAGTATATTGCCTTCAATGTATGCTGATAAACTTGCAAATACTAGTTCTATATAATTACTAATTAGCATAAAACAACAACAGTTGTGTAAAACTAAAGAAACTTGAATTCTTGTACAGGTACCTTACTAGTTACGAGAGAATAATTCCATTAACGTCACTAAGCTTATTATAGAATTAAAAGCAGTGTAATATAACATTCGAGAAGTTGTAAAAAGAAAGTCAAGATGACTAATATTCATTTATAGGAAACACATACCCTAATCTAATACACTTTTTACAGCATTTCTACACACGCGCGTACACGATAACTGCAAGTTTGACTCAATTGCGTTGCGAAACTGGGGTTAGGTTATGCACTCAGCACTTTAGGTACACGTCTTTACGTATCGGGATGGATTTGATTTGATAGATTTTTTAGATTTTGTTATACTTAGTATAGTCATAGTATAGGTAGGCATTACTCACATTAGGCAACAAAAGATACTTAGCAGCTGCTATTATAACTACTTAGTAGAAAGTTTTTCAAGAATTCACTCGGTTTGAACACAAACTAAATATTGTAATTACTTAAATAAATAAATATTTTTTTTTCTTCATAGATATTTTGTATTTGAATATGTACAGAAACATTTACAGAAATATTAGCTCCAATTCAAAAGATATCGTAGACCTTCTTTAATTGTTTTTTCTAAATTTAATGTAAATAACATAAAGATTAATGTATTACTACGAGTGCATATATTTATGTTATCTTACGTTATTATATCTTACGGATAAATTAAATCAAAATTAATAAAAATATAGGTATGAATCATCTACAAATATCAATGATATTTATGTATTTAAGTATATACTGCAATATAGCTATATATTTCTCATATGGTCATTGTTCGTGTCTCACGAGAGATATACTTATAGTTGCAGTATTTCTCCTTGAAGCACTCCAATTGGGTAAAATAGATTTTCTTACGTTTGTAAAAAAAAACATTGAAATAATATTTCAACTAAATGTTCAATTTATAAAAATATATTCAATAGTTTTTTATTAAATTCCCTATTGTTAAAATTATTAAATAATATGTAATAAATCTAATTATGTTCTAAAATCCGTTTTACCATTTTTTTTAAATTAAATTATACTTATACCCGTATAGTTGATAAGTCATTTAAAAATATTCAGAATTGAAGACATTTTTTAAACTTTCCGCTCTATTTTTTACCGACCGTCGATCGAGAATTTTGGTAAAAAAATAAAGCGGGAAATTCGAATGCTAATAATACTCTAATTGTCCTACGTCCATACATAGTTATGTATTAAAGCAAATTAAAATACCTATACGTAATAAATATATGCAATTTGTAAAAAAAATCCCGATTATTTTAGAACTTTAGTTCCTGGAATAGGAATTGAAGTATAAAATCAGTGTCAGTAATCTGATACCCTAATTTGTCACACATACATAAATTATTAGTACGCAAAATATTATTGCTAATAAATTATTAAATATTTAATTGTTATTTTTCTGTAGCAACATATCGCAGTGCATATCTATCCTGTTGAAAGTATAGTCAACGAAGAAAGGTCTATCTCCGTTGGTATAGTGAGAGACTTATTTCAATATTACAAAGCAATTTATATTTCCTATAATTTTAATTAAGTAATCTTTTTTATATTGGACAGGATAATGTTTTGGAGTGTAACGAGAAACTGTTTCCATCCGAGTTATTTTTGCCTCTTGAATATCCGCGAACGCTCCATCTCCATTCTCCATCATGTCATGAGTTTATACCTATATAGTCCATACGAATTCGTTCACACTCCCGCCCAGAACTCAAGTCCGAGCTATGCTACAGTATAACTACCTATATAGTGGTTGAATTGGAGCAAAATATACATATATATATATATACTTATGCACCTGTGTGTTAATGTACACAGATATATATATTAAAAATGAGTTATATATATATATAACTCATTTTTTGGAGCAAAGTGCACTGTACAGAGAGCTGTAACAAAATATACATGAGGAAAGGCTATCCTTATAGTATATACTCTATAGAAACTAGATAGTGGTGAAGAGAGAAGGAAGAACGGCTGCACACATGCATAAACTGAAACAGTATTGAAGTGTGTGTACATGAGGGATAGAGCCATAGAGGGAAGAGCCAGCCAGAGGAGGAGGAGGAGTGAGAAAGAGAGAATGGCTGCGACATCATCCGTAATCCATTGATTGATGTCACGGCGCGCGCGAAGCAGCAGCAGGAAAGACATTTGATGATAATAATAGTGTGCTGGGTATACACAAGCTGTGTAACTAGAGAAAGTCGAAGAATACGAGAGCTGTTTCTCACTCTTTCACCGACAAATCGCCTATTTACACGCTGACGATCCGCGATGGACGTGAACGTCATCGTCGAGGGAACTAAAGTGCGAGCGTCCGCGCGAACTTGAAAAATATATAATAAAGTAAGATCTGTTCCGAGGAGCTGCCGTAGTCCGTATGAGTGTGTGAGTATATGTGTCCGTGTGTACAAGTGTGTACAGTCGTGTTTCCGCGATCATCTTGTTCAATGTTCTGTTTCTTTGGATATAATGTGCACTCGAATCCTATGCAGTAAGGAATTTTTTTCCTACATTGCTCGTTGGAATTGATATCTCGGACTGACTCTTCAGGCGTTCGAATAATGAACGATCGACTCGTTGATTTTTCGAACTCGCGAGGGAGATGTATGTATATTGTCGTCGCGTCTCGACTAAACGTGGATTATGTTTCTTTTTTTCTCTCTTGTCAAGTGTAAAGTGGAAGAAATGCACTGGATATGGTTTGATCTGATTAGGTAGATCTAGATAATAAAATCAACAGATATTTTACGAATGTGTTCGGTTGCATGACGGATTTTAGATTGTTTACGAACTGGGAAAAAAAATACAAAATCAAATTTTATTGCTTGTTATTTCTAGGTCGAAGCTGTTTGATTTTAGATCTAACCCAAATAATTAAGAAATGTTCTTGTTCACCAGTTTGGTTCAATTAGATTAAATCAAATCAGACCTAATTGAAGTAACATTTGTAAATGAATAAATCTTTTCATCGAATGAAGTTTGTAACCAGAAAATTGAAAAGATCATTAATTTTTCAAAAATGGAACATGTGCACCTAAAAGTAAAAATATTTATTTTTTACTCATCATTTTGTATTAATGAATCATGTAAGTGATGATTCAGTAACTTGTCTTTAAAGTACACACTTATCAGATCAAATTACAGGCAGTTGTTCACGAGTAAACATAAAATTAATAATTAAAGCTATACAGTACATTTTTTATTTTATACAATAAATGGAATTTGTGTGCATTGTAGAAATAGTCAAAGAAAAGTGCACAGTGTTGTACTTATATACGAAAAGAAGGTGCGTACATGCTCATAAGAGACAGGATAATGGGAACATGGTGAAGAGGGAACGTAGGAACTGGCATGGGTTCGCAAACTCTGGAGATCCTGCGCCAGGGCGTCTGGGCAAGTATCACAGGAGGCTGGTTCTACGACCCTCATCTGGATGTTTTCTCCAACACATTTCATCTGTATGTTTGGCTTTTTCTGCTTTGTCTGCCCTTTACTATTTATTTGGTAAGTTAATACTTATGTGTATACATAGACATAATAAAGCTTTTGAACATAATACTCTAATGTATATAGATGTATATTCATCACATTTTTCTTAGTCTATAATTTCTTGATTCCTACTTTGTTTTTTTGAAAACTGTCAATGCATTAATTTATTTAGATTTATGTTAATGCATTTACATAATTCATTTATTATTCTACTTTAATAATACCTCAATAAATGATAAAAAAAATAAATCTGTGATTTGTTGATCCTTGTAACAAAGTGAATAAAATATTTTTAAAATAAAAACAAAGAAAACATATTTTGATTGCAATTATCTCTAAAAATTTTCTAATGAACATGATGGTAATGAAAATAGATAATATTAAATATCATGTTTTTTTTTAATTTTAGTACTTTCCTCCAACACTGTACGTGTGGTTGGCTTATTGCTCCACCATAGTTATTTTATTCGGCACAATCAAATGCATTAACCATGCACTCCATTGTGTTTACGATACAACCGAGTGCTTGGAGGAGCCCAATCAAAACATCAGTCAGCAGAAACTGGAGAGTGAGAAAAAGAGGGATACTCGTACCAAGCGCAGGGAACAGCCACAAGATCAAGACTTTCTTGGTATTGAACTTCAGGTTCTAAATGGTTTGTACTGTGCAAAATATATACTTCATTTTTCTTTATTTATCGAAATGATTCTGATCTTGATAAGAACTAAATTTATATTAGTTTTGTTTTGTAAAGTAATATTGAAGCAAATTTGTTGTACTGTATTGATACGAATTTAAACATTTACATATTAGTTCCTAGAACAATTATTTAAAGCATCATTTAAATTTCATGTTTTAATAATGGGAATATTAATAAAATTTGTTGATTAAGGGACTTATTATGTAAATTATACATAAGTGATTTTAATTTATTCATGTGAGTATATTTATATCATTAAACAGATATTTTATAATTTCAGGAAAAACAGATACTCCACCTGTGGAGTGTTCATCCCGCAACTCATATATAGAACCAAATACTCAGAATGCTGATGCAGATAGTATAACATCCGATTACACAAGGGACAAGCCAAACTCGACAATAGATTTAAAAGTTGAAATACATCGAAAAAATAGTTCCGAGAGTTCTGAAGAAGCTGCACAATTAAATAAACCAATTGTCACTAGTATAAATGTACATGAAGCTGAATTGGTGTCAGAACAGGATCATGAACAGCATTACAAAAATAGAATATATGGTAATTATCGTAGTTTAATGGAAACCAAAATTGATCAACTTTTTTTTCACTATATTAATTTTTTAGTAATAAACTTCCTATTCATATTTATCATTTTTTTAAATATTATTGTACTGCTTTTATATACTTTATTTATTTATTGTTAAAATTGTTAGTAACTTATTTTATATTAATTTAAATAGAAAATATTATTTACTTGGTAATTAAATTTATTTTGGTTTCTCTTGAATACGCCTTTTAAACATTTTTTACCAATGAAGCTTAATTTCGAACATAGAACGAAGGCCGATATCACCAAAATATTTGGGTCCATCAGGAAAGGGTCGTTCCCAGTCAAGAAAATTCTGCAGACATGCTTCGGAGGACTCCAGAACGCGGTACTCGAAATCAAACAATCTTGGGAAAACAGGTTCAGAGAGTCAAATAAAACAAACTAGTTCTCTAGAGTTGGAACAACCAGACGACTTTCAATATTGGAAGTACAATCAGAGTGTAAGAAGGCTGAATTCCAATTCGATTCCTATGGAGGCGCAGTTATTAAACGATCATCCACAGAGTCTTGAGATTATTTCAATTATGTCAAAAATGGAAGATGGAGATAAGAATAAGATACCATCTCATCCGCAATCACTAGAAGTAAATTTAAATTTTTTATTTGAATCAATTTGAATATTTTTATTAAAAAGTTATTAAGTAAAATGAAATATTTTTTGTAGGTCATATCGAAAATGCCGCATCAGCAGCTTGTTCATCCACAAAGTCTCGAAACTATTAGAGCATCAAGTAAAATTGCTAATCCAACGGATGACAATAATTTACCCCTACATCCTCAAAGTTTAGAAACAATAAATTCAAAAAAGGTTAATATTTCAAAATTTTGTTTTCATAGTAGTTTCTGTATTACAAAAGCACAGTAAAATTTCAGTAGAATTGAATATTCTATTTATTAAAATATAATTCACTTGTTTTAGGTTCTGCCACAAAATACTTTGAAACGTAATCAGCTGCAATTGCTGCCATATCTCAGTTGCGGATCGGAAATCGTTCATCCGATTGCTGAGCAGAGTGATGAGCAAATTCCTACTGAAAATTCTGGACGATACAATCTTCAGGATTCCTATAGTCCGCTACTCACGCGTAAAGAAAATGACGATAGATTTTTAAGGTTTATATCATAAAAAAATTCTCCAGCTTAACAAAATAAAAGAAAAGATATATGATCATTTTATCTTAAATCGTCAGTATTTAATTCATAATTATACAGAATGAAAATAATATTTTTATGCTTTACACTTTTAGGTACATTGTAGATACGACAGTCGATAATGATTCGGCTAATTCACGTGATGCTTTGCTGGAGGAACCTAAGCCCGAGACGAAGAGAAGATTCAGTAACACTAGTCAGAGTAGTTGGGATCTATCCGATGGTGAGAGACGTAAGGAAAGAAGGAAAGAGAAGTCGAAGCAGGCTGATGATCCCACGAATTCGGGCAGTATCGTTGGAATCGATTGGCTTTTTGAGAATGGCGAGGGCGAACCGTGGACCAACAAAAGTAAGATCATTATTGAGCGATAAATGTGCGTGATAAGTGAACACATCGTCGAATGAATATATAAATTAAAATGTCATGATAAAATTTATAAAAATTTAATTAAAGTTAAACCAATCTAGATAATTTATATAAGATATAGACAATCATTAATTTAAAAAATATATACTTCTGTTTTTTATTTTTTTTTTATTTAATGAAATGAAAATGTATTATCAGGAAGCCGGAGGAGTATAGTTACCGACGATTACAGTTTCATACCTTTTTCGTTCAATTTTTAATTTTTTAACATTTTTCGAGTTGAGCCCAATTCTTTGTAGTTCACAGAATTGGGCTCAACTTGCAAAATGTTAAAATATTGAAAATTGAGCGAAAAATGTATGAAACCATAAACGTCGAAACTATACTCGTCCGGCTGCCCCTTAAGAAATTTATATCTACTCTCGGTATTCAATTTCATTATTTACCGGTGCGTGTACTTTATTTTAACGTAAGAAAAGAGAAAAACAATATTAAATAAATAAGATACAAAGATGGTTGTAAACATTTTAAATTAATGCTGCCAGTACTATGGACTTCCCAGAAATCTGATGATACAGATGCGTCTGATAGTATACAAACAGCTAGTACAGATTGTAAGTTTGTAGTTTTACAAATACCGTAATATCAAAAAAGATCAATATAAAATTGTCACCTACGTATCTCATTTAAATAATCACTGTTTAAAATTGACTTTTACATTCATGATTCTATGTAGTGAATGAGTAAATTAGAGAACACACTTTTTCGTTAAAAGTTAGTGAATGGAGCTTGAAACATAATTGAAGATGGTAGCAAAATAGATGGAATAGCTACATTCACTATTAGAAATAATTTTTTTATTTTATGTAATATTTATAGCCGTATTTTTGTGGACGTTTCCCTTTGATTTCATGAATTTAAAGAAATAGTAGGAACCCAAAAGTATTCAAAAATAATGTAGCAAAACTTCCAGCTTGCGATTTTATGCCTCTGCACTCGTAATTGTAATTTATAAATTATTTACACTCTTTGTTTTGCATACATATTTATATATATAACTTCCAAATAGATATATTTAAAAAAAGGACTACATACTTCAATCTTTATCATGACTAGTAGTTGTCCACTATTTATGACTAGTCAAAAATCTCATTAATAATTACAGTTAAAACACATTTTTTATTTGAAATAAACAAAGAGTATAAATTTGTCATATCGTGAAAAATAATGTAAATAAAACTCCTGACATAAAAAGATTTGTCCATTTCACCCTTTTTCTTTATTTTGTATGAAACTTTTAAAACTGGATATGAAAAAATTCATATATTGAATGAATTTACTGATGGAACTATTTTTTAATTTATAATTTAAATCAGTTGTAATCATCCACAGTTCATAATACTTGATCAAAATTTTTTCTCATCCTCTTCTATTAAAACCCCCCTTTAAATACCGCAACATAAGGCTAATGGTGTACTACAGTATATTTCGAAGAAAAAACAAATTTTAATAAAATGCTGTAATTGCAGATAAAAAGGTTCTAATAATTTTAGAATAAGTGTTCATACTTTAATCTACTAAAATCGTTTACTCATTATTTATACAATAATATATATGTATGTATATATTAAATCTTTCAAACTAAAACTTTCAAAGTAAAAGATTCAATGTATTGTTTTTGCGGAAAACATTGCATGAAAAACCGCGCATTTGATAGTATGTACGTCATTCTTCAGAAATTGCCAAAAATTTCATACAACTTTTTTTTATCAGACTTTTGAAGCATCTCTTGCAAATGAAGTCCACTTCGTTTTTCCATCTCAACATGTGCGTTAAAAATCATGCTTTGATCTTCTTGTGTGTCTCTCTCTTTAAAAAATGCAGATCTGCCAAGCAAGGAGCCGGATTCAGGTTCTTCAAGTACAACAACTCTGAGTCTCGAGAACGAGGTGAAGCGCAAGCTGCTGCCCACTCAGTCGGAGGTCGATAGCAAACGCCAGCAAGGTGCCATCCCGAAACAGAGCCGCGTCCGACTCAACAACAACAACAGCAGTAGCAGCAACGGCATGGACAACGCGATAGGCAGTGGTGTAGATCATCAAGGCCCCGCGACCGTGGACATACAACAATTGGCTACGAGGCCTAAGAAGAGGCCAACCGCTGGTAGCAGGGAGCGACGCGAGCGAGCGAATATTAACGCTGCGGCACTCAGCACCAGCACCAGCCAGTAAATTATTTTATAAATTATTTCCATATCTTTTACAAAGCACTGCAATTGTCGTAGCAGATTTAATTCTGCATTTTGAATATACGATTTTTTGGTATTGATAGAAACGGATAAATAAGCCTCTTTCTCTTTTGTTGCAACAGCGAGATGAGCAGCAGAATGCGCAAGCGATTCGCTCAGCCTGGACCAGTGGTCAGCTCGAACAACGAATTGACCACGTTACTGCCGAGTCCCGCGCCTCCACTGCTCGCCGCCCTTCTGAATCAATCGAACAGACTGCCCGCAGAAATTCCTCCAGCTGCCCAACCTGGTCCTGTTGATCTCAAGCTGGCGCGCGTCAACAATGACGCTCGTAATCCGCGGTCCAAGTATAAAAGGCTCAATAGGTCGAGTAGAACCAGGCGCAAACTGCGTGCCATCAATCCACCCAATCCGGTAATTCTTTTAAAAGTTCAGTGTAACAGTAATTTAAGAGCTTTTCAAAACTGGTTTCTAAAATGAAGATAAATATAAAATTTCGCATTACAAAGACATTTGATAAACCTTTGATTTACAGTCTCTCACGCCTCAGGACCAAGATTTCTTAACGATAACGCGCTTCCTGTACCACATAACGACAAATCCGGAGACTTCCGAGGACTCGGTGCGTTACGCGCGTGATGAAAGCGGCCGCTGGTTGGCATACACCTTTGACGAGAAAGCAGCCACAAGCTCGAGTGGATTACAGAGTTCCGGGACAATAGCAGCAGCCGCGGCCGCTGCAGCCGCTGCTCGTGTCTTACCGGCCGAGCAGAACGAGAAGCTGTTCAACACACTGCTACGCCAGCATCTCAATCAAAATATGTACTACGACCTGCCCGACGTGCCGGATTTGTCCAGCAACAGCTACAGCAGTTTGTCGCTAAATTCCTCTGGTACGATTATTAGCAATTTATAACACTTTGTTACTTCATTATGTCAGATTTTTTTTACGCGCGCGAAAGGAATATTTGAATTATACTGATTTTTCAGTAGTAATAGGCCATAATGATTGTAACAATTGACTGATACTACTTACAGTACTGACTGACTGATACTAATAAGCATTCTCAAACTGAATGTACAAAAGTGCTTTTACATTTTTATTTTGTAAATCCTGACCACGAAACCCCGCCGCGATGTTAAAATTAAGATACAAAGTGTCCCTGACACTGACAGGTCTAGCAGTGATAATCGATACGCCACCAGTTGCCACACCACCAGTTCTCTCGTCGCCGGTGAACCACAGCAATGCGAACAACAGTAACAGCTGCGGTCACACCAGTGGCGGTCAATCCAAAGCCCAGAGCTCGATGCCGGTATCTAACGTCATCGCTTCTACGAGCCAAGCAGTCGCAGCCTCGGCCAGTGGTACCTCCGACAATCCACAGAGATTGCCTTACCGGCAGCTTATCACCGACTCGTTAGCTGACAGAAATCGCAGGCTCCAAAGTTTACTCGGCAACTTGGATTCGGCGAATCCCGTCAATAGTGGTTCTGTTGATGCAGCTGGTAATCAGGTAGGGACCAATAGTTTTTATGTATTAGATGTATTTAAATTATTTGTTGCTGATTTACAAAGTTTTGTAGATGCCATTGATCGCGTTACCGATGCATCAAGAGAACCTGTCCTGGAATCGTTTTATTAACGAATTCATCAATTTGGACGAACCGAATCACATGAAGGCCAAGTCGACGCGACACTACTACAAATGGAAGATCGGCAAGCTGCCACACGTCAAAGTGCGCTTCGATCGTCTGTCGTTGCTCGCTTTGCTCGATCGCAATCTCACGGTGCTCGAGACGATTGTCTCAACTATTTTGGCTGTAGCGGTCGCCGGCTTAGGTTTGCTGATACTCCAGCAAGGTTTTTATAGGGATATTTTTGCCTTTATATTCTGTTTCGTGACAGCCGGATGCCAGTACTCGCTGCTCAAGTCCGTGCAACCTGACGCTGCCTCGCCTACGCATGGCTTCAATCGTATCGTTGTTTTTTCCAGGTAACATCATTATCACTGTTTACTTTTGATACTAAGTAAAATATAAGACAGAATAACGTGTTAATATAATGTTTTTCAGACCTATATATTTCATCCTCTGCACGAGTATAATCCTGATACTCGAGTCATCCCTGAAGAATTTCAAGGGTTCTGATTTTCGAGTGTACGGCATACAAATTCTCGACTACAACGTCATGCTCCAAACTCGCAATGTCCTCCTCATTTTTCTACTTTGTTTCCCTATCGTCTTCTCACTCGGCTTATTTCCTCAAATCAATACATTCCTCATGTATCTCTGCGAGCATATCGATATTCACCTGTTCGGTGGAAACGCCACCACCAGTCTAGTCTCATCCGTTTACTGCCTATTTCGGAGTATAATAACGGTGCTGACGTTGTACGGATTTGCTTACGGGGCGCTGATGGAACCGAAGTCGTCGCAGCACATTCTCTTTTCGATTTTCGCGGGGCTGCTCGTTGCCATATCGTACCACCTCAGCAGGTACTGTTTATCCACTAAACTTAGTCTTTAACACTGTAAAAAAAAGTAAATTAAAAAATAAAACTACCATGCTTTTGTATTTTGCAGATCTTCATCGGATCCAAGTGTAATCTGGGACATCGTTAAAACGAATCTTTGGCCACCCGAGGTGTATCTCGAGGAAAAGCAGGTCCAGGTGATTGAGAACACGTCTAGACGCGAGACCTCGACGTCATCAGGTGCCGCGCCACATGCAAATCCGCCAGCCAAACCGCCCAAGTCGAAATCTTCATCGAAGAAGAAGGACATGAAGATCGTAGTGGGCGAACAAGTCTCGGACTCAGAGCTTTTCGATCCCTTGCCTCAGAAACTCAGATCGACTGTTAAAGCCAGATTGAAAAACGACATCATTGCATGCTCGGTCATAGGAATTCTCTCGTTCGCCATACACTCGTCCACTGTGTTCACGGCGCTCCAACCGGAAATTAATCCCGTATTATGGTCCTTCACAGCTTTGTTGGGTTTGCTGCTTCACTACATTATACCACAGTTGAGGAAGCAGCTACCCTGGCTTTGCCTTGCTAGACCCGTTTTACGCAGCTTTGAGCATTCGCAATTCGAAGGTAAGAATATATTTTAAATAATCCACCGTTTCTACTTAGTTTTACCTAAAAAATGTACTAATATCTATATTCAATGGACAAAAAAATTAACAGTTAGAGAACCAGTGAAGATAATGTGGTTCGAGAAGATCTACGTGTACTTATGCTTCTTCGAGCGCAATATCCTCTATCCCGTTGTGTTTCTGGGCGCCTTAACTGAATCCTCAGCGAAAATCTGCGCGAAATTCGGCCCGAGCATCGGCGCTCTGATAATCGTTATTTGCGGCTTGAAGTCACTACGGTCGGCCTACTCGGACTCATCGACGCGCTACCTCGTGCTCGTGTTCGCCGTCCTCTTGTTTCGCATGGATTTTCGTGCGAATAGCGAAACCTTTCTCCTTGACTACTTCGTCACCGCCATTGTGTTCGCCAAGGTCCACGAGCTATTGCTCAAGATACGCTTCATCGTCACCTATATCGCACCCTGGCAGATAACCTGGGGCAGCGCTTTTCACGCTTTCGCACAGCCGTTCTCGGTGCCGCACTCGGCAATGCTGTTTCTTCAGGCTGGGATCTCGGCGATTCTGAGCACACCTTTGAATCCACTACTGGGCAGCGCGATTTTCATCAGCTCATACGTCAGGCCTGTAAAGTTCTGGGAAAGAGATTATAAGACGAGAAGGTAAGAATTTTTTAAATTATATTGATATATTGCTTCCTGCGATTTAATCATGACGAGAAAATATTTTGTTTCGCACAGGGTCGATCACTCAAATACACGTATGTCGCTCCACCTGGAGCGTAATCTGGGCGCCGATGATAATAATTTAAATTCAATCTTCTACGAACAGCTGACGCGCTCGTTACAGCACAGCCTTTACGGTGATCTGGCACTGGGTCGCTGGGGAACTGTCGAGCAGGGCGACTGTTTCCTCCTTGCCTCGGACTACCTCAACTGCCTTGTTCACGTCGTTCAGCTGGGCAACGGCCTGATAACTTTTCAGCTGAGAGGACTGGAGTTTAGAGGTACTTACTGCCAACAAAGGGAAGTGGAGGCTATTTCCGAGGGTATTGAAGACAACGATAATTGCTGTTGCTGTGAGATGGGCCATTTCTCGCATGTGCTTAGCGTTAATGCGGCCTTTAGGTAAATACATTTTGCGGATTAATGTAAGATTTGTGATTCCGATCTTATTTATATGATGAATATAGATGAATGGGCTCAATCCTACCCTAATAGGGTCTAGCCGGAATCTGAATAAAAAATGTCAAGATCTATGCATTTTTAACGAATTGGAATAACTTTTGTGATTTCAGTCAAAGATGGCTAGCTTGGGAGGTAGCAAGTGCTAAGTATGTATTGGAAGGTTATTCTATATCAGACAACTCCGCGGGTTCGATGCTCCAGGTTTTTGACTACAGAAAAGTCCTGGTGACGTATTATGTAAAGAGTATCATTTTTTATGCGGTCAAGTCACCAAAGCTGAAACAGTGGCTGGAGAATCAGGAAATCGTTGATGCTTTGAAACAGACGTTGGAGAAAAATTTCGTTGATCTGGATCCTGTTTTTAATATGAATATCGATGAGGATTTTGATTTTCGAGCTAGTGGAATTACCAGAAGTAGCTTTTGTAATGTTTACCTTGATTGGATACAGTTTTGTGCTACTAAACAGGATAAGGTGATGCACATCTAGCAATTTAAAAAACAGATTTTTGTTGTTGAGAAAAGAATTTTCTGTAATGAATGTTTTTTTTTTTTAGATGTTGGAGAGATCTCGCGACTCGTGCCTTGTATCACTCTGTTTAGCTCTTAGTCTATTGGGAAGACGTGTACTTGGAGCAGCTTCTCATAATACAGTATCTAGTGTTGAATTTTTTCTCTACGGTTTGCATGCTCTTTTTAAAGGTAAGGACTCTTTTGTTCTTAGATACGATGAATTTTAACAAAAATAAGTAGCTTAAATTTTTATCACATCAGGTGATTTTCGTATAACGTCGGTTCGTGATGAGTGGGTTTTGCATGATGTCGACTTGCTGCGCAGTGTCGTAGCCAAGGGCGTGCGCATGGCTCTGAAGCTACACCAGGATCATTTCATGAGTCCAGATACGTACGAGGAGGCAGTAGCCCTTTTTGAGGCCATTGACAATCACGATCGCAACTTAGTCATTAGTCACGAGGCCGACCCACTTTGGAGGAATGCAATCCTTAGCGGTGCTCCTAGTCTTTTGGCACTAAGGTATCAATATCACTTATTTTTATTTTTATGACATCTTATTTCATTTTTTGATTTATAATTTATTTTTATTATTTTTAGACACGTTTTGGATGACGGTATCGACGAATACAAGGTTATAATGCTAAATAAACGCTTTCTCAGCTTCCGTGTCATAAAAATGAATCGCGAATGTGTTCGAGGTCTCTGGGCTGGCCAACAACAGGAACTGGTATTTGCCTTTCACGATATATATTTTACACTTGATTCAAATTTCATGTTTTGCTTTGCATAAATCGTCCCCGTGATTATACTTGACTTCAATTTTATAGGTCTACCTACGCAATCGTAATCCGGAGCGTGGCTCTATACAGAATGCAAAGCAGGCCCTGCGAAATATTATCAACAGTTCCTGCGATCAACCGATCGGCTATCCGATCTACGTCTCGCCGCTAACGACTAGTTATGCTGAGACGAACGAGCAGCTCTGTTCTGTCATCGGTGGCCCGTTAAGCCTAAGCGCTATCAAGAACAATATACTAAAACTCTGGCGGAGGTACGTGACTTACGTATTTATTGTTAATTTAACTCAAGTGTAGTTAAGTGTTTTATTTAATTTTTTTTAAAACTTTTTAACTGAATATTAAAGTATAAGAATTATAAATTTCCATTTATTGAATAGGGTAAGAAGAAGATGTGGACAAGGGTGTTCATCAGGTGGAACGGGTTCACACGATGATGGTGGTTTTGGCAATGATGGAGTCTACGCTATGACGACGTACAACATTCACTCAGGTAAAAAAACCAATGACTTTCATAGTTCAACGTACTTTTTATTCTGCATTATTCCTGATTATATTTTTTGTAATAAATCAAACTTTTTATTTGCTTCAATAGGTTACAGCCAGTCTGGCCACAACACTTCTGGTTCGCAGTCGATGGAATCGGGGTGTCAAATCGGTGGTTCGACAGGTCGCGGTTCATTGGGACGTGCCAACACGAGTTCAGTCGGGGGAAACTGCAGAGGTTCGCTCGCCTCGATGGGAAAACCGACGAGCTCGACGCTGGCCAGTCTTGCTGGACTCCTCAGTAGCAGTGACATCAAGACTGAGTCAAAAAGTGAGACCAGCTTTAGTGCTAAGCTTGAAAAGGAAGAAGTACTCCAGAGAGTTCGCGTAAGTCTTTACAATTTTATTAAGAATATAAGTAAACTGATAATTAGTTATTTTATGCTTTCTATAATTTAAGTATCAACTCTGGGACGACAAATAACTTTTATTTTTAATTTTTCTGAAATTTGTTATTATAAAAAATCAGAATAAAATAAGTATAAGTTACATAGTACCTCCAAATTAATAATGTGGATAAAAAATAGAGCATAGACAAAACTTAACTTTCTTCCCCGCAGATAATGGATCCAAACCACGTATACGACGCGATAAATCTGGGCCGTCGAATAGATGTAATCTGGCCGGATGAGAAAATGCGTCAAATGGGCGGACGTTCAGGCTGGCAGCATTGGGTGCCCGAACATGGTATGGAGGGCTGCGTGGTGCACCGTTGGTCGCCGAACCATCGCGATCCGAATCGCCGCTCTCACGTGGACAAAGTTATACTGCTTGTGAGGATAGACGATAAGTATGTGCCGATAGCCGAGCAAGGTGTGCTAGATCTCGGCGCCGAGGTCATTTTATAACTGTAGTCGAAATTCGAGCGTTTACGCTTCTGTCCGACTGTGTGTATGTGTAGTACATTGTATGGATGATGTGGCGTATTGACCAAGGAGTGGGTTCTTGGGTTTTGTCTTTAAGAGAATTAGGTTTGTTTCTTTTCGTTGATTTGTAATTTGATATATTTATTCAGTTCACTCAAAAGATTTAGAATGTTGTACTTTATAATACTTTTATTTAAGCATTCCTTTTAGAAATTGATACGATACATTATTTCCAGCATATAATAGTACTATTATTAAAATACAAACTTTATCAAAATGCAATTCATTAAAATAAAATAAATATTTGGGCGAATTTGGTGGGCGTATTTGGCAGAAAAATTTGGATGCTAGATATCGTATAAATTCTCCGACCGAAACATTCACAGTATTATTCTGCTCGCGTTTTCACGTTACGCTTTACACACTACACAACATTAAACGCTAGTATCTGACAGCTAATTGTGGGTTGTAGGAAAATATTATTATATTTCTAGAAAACAATTAAAGAAATTATCTAAAATACGTTATTTAATGAAATACTGAATACATAAAGTACTGAATAAATTCATGCATTCTTAGCATGTAAAAGGTTCTTTTATTGAACTGTAAAGTGACTTCATTTCTTTTTTATTCTTGTAGTATTGAAAATAAAGTTAAAATTTAGTTAAAATTTATAAATATGATATACTGAAATATAATTCACAAATTTAGATGAAGACTTACAATTATGCAATAAATACTTTTATAATTATCCTTGCATTTATTATACTTTATTGAAATTATGTTCATGTTTTGCTCAAACATTCATGGCCATTTTGTCTTTCGTTAATATTCTGAAAACAGTATTTGCTTGTGATATTATGAAAAAGCTTACAAAAATTATAGGACTAGTTATTTAAAAATGCATCATTTTAAATTTTAAAATTTTACGTAAAATACTTTTTGTGAGCCAATTTTTGGAAGTAAGAAATGAATCAAAAATTGTTGTAGATGTAAATGAATATTTTTTAAAAATTACTTGGCCATTCTGTTTAATATATTTTAATAGTTATAATACTATTTAATATTTTTGTTTAGTAAAAATTTGTTAAATATAGTTTTAATAATAATTTATTGCAGACTAAAATAAGTATAGAAATTTAATTATCATAAATATACTATAAATTGATAATGAAACACTAAATAAAAGTGAATTCACTCCTTGGTCATAAATTTGCGTTACTCCAGTTATATTAAGTCTTCAATTAGAATTAATTTTCTTCTTTTTGCTTCTACTGTGACATTTAAAATTTTGATAAATTATTGATTGACCAACTCCGCTTCTACCCGGGTTACTCGCCACTTTCAGCATTAATCAACAGGTGTATTGTTGAAACAATAGTCTAGAAGTGTGTATGCAGGACTTTAAAAGAATTTACATTGGTTCAACATCTTCTAAAATCAATACATTGCCAGTAATTATAATCAAAGCAACCGTTTATAACGGATTCATTAGGACATAACCATTGAATTCATATACTGATTTAACTATAAATACTTACTACATGTTTTGACTTCAAATTTCATGTGATCCACTTTTCTATTTAAATAAATTTTTAAATAGTTAATTAATAAATAGATACATTGCGTCATGTAAAAATCGTTCTATTTTCTGGAAAGTTTTGACAGTGCAGTAATTTCTTAATTTCTTAAGGGGGTCTGTTATAGTCGGAAAGAATCCTTTCAGATAGCATATGTTCTTTAAGGTATTGATATTGTAGGACTGTAAAATGTATATAACAAGGAAGTGGCAGAGCTTTGCGTCCGGGTAGAGAGGAGTCAAGGTTAGAGTTTTTGTATACTGAAATCTTTTATTGTCAAAAAAAAGAGGTACAGAGTAAAAAATTTAATACTTTGTTAATTTAAAATTCGATGATAGTGAAAAAAGATTAGAAGGTACTTTATCATCACACATAAACACATATAACGAAGAAAGATTAAACGAAATCGCGTATGTAATAAATAGTTGTGTAGAACCTAATAATCGATGAGCGTTTTGCGTTGAAGCAACATTTTTCTTGCCACGGTCAACATTGCAAGCACCAAAATCTTGTATAATATACATAATGTAACATAAAATTCCTATTAGCAATGGGCATCGTGGACTCAAAGTGAAAAAAAAAGAAACAAACATTTATTCCCAGGAGCATTGGTTGCTTATATTCTTTCCAAGAATCAATGTTAAAGCAACGAATGACATTGGTGAAATATTGTAAATAATTGATATATTCGTGATTTTCTATACTTTTGTTACTTTTTTTAAATGACTTAATGCTATTCAATCTGTAGATAACAAAATCTGTAAAGATTAAGGATATTGTTTAAGAAAACTGTAAAATAGAATGAAAATGCAGCAAAACATATCGGTGCTTTTTAATGAAAAATTCATTTGTGTTCTAAATTCTAAAGTGGAATTGGTTGTACAGAAGCTAGTGTAGTGTAATGCATAAAAAAGTAATTGATACTTGATACTGGTATTTTCCCAGGAGTATAGAATAAGCACTTTTTGGCTCCTCTGACCCACACAGTGAACTTACATTTTTATTCACACATTGTAGTCACACTAATTTTTTAAAAACTAGAAAGTTGTTATGCATTTTATAGAAATGAATATTCAGACATGAGATATTCAGAAATGAGCAGGTTTTGTTAATCATTGTTTGTTTGTCATATTTGTAAATAATTTATTGATTTTGCAAAAAGTTCATGCCTATATTATAGTATGTAAAATTTAAATAGACCTAATGAAATCGAATAATTTGATCAACAATAATACAATATAAAATGTGCGCATAATCAGTCCCTAGCCAAAAGTAATTAAAGCTAAATCTATTTGATTTCATATCCATTTAATAGTATTTAATTTGTTAGAATCAAAAAAATATACTTTGTTGAACATTTGCTTTATTTCATTCGTGCAACAAACATAATCGACAAATATGCAATGATCCTTTGTAAATAATGACAGCAAAATAAGAAGACAGTGTCAGAACAGATTGTACTGAAGAAATTCAGATGTCGACATTAACAATTGCTTTTTATTAAAGATACTCATCTTTTTACTGATTGATAAAACAAATAAATAAAAGGTATAAATTGTTCGATTGAGAAGGAAAACATTGTGAGCGTATAGAAAAATGCAGCACACAGCCAGCGGTAAGTCACAACATGGCCTTATATGACGGTGTACAAAAATGACACCTGACTGATAAAACAGAAATCTATATTATTATCATTATTATCATTATTTTTATTATTATTATTATAATTATAATTATTATTACTATATACTAGCTAGTCTTTTAACTGCTGACACACACGTACTTGTACTGCTCGCTGCCAAGAGAACAGTAAAGTCTGACTCGTTGGGAGAATAAACTTGTCTCATATTATCTGAGAAAGCCTAATATTTGTATTGACACTGGTGATTTGCTTGATTCTTTATCATCTACGAAACTGGTTATTAATCATGTATAATGTATGAACAATCGCCGCACCTTATGTTAATCTGAAAAGGTATATTTTAAAATGAATTTGTAAGTAACTGTTTGAGAAGAAAATTATGTGTAATTATATTGTGTACTATTATATATGAAATTTATCGTTGTAATATAAGTATATATGCAGTCATATATAATTATATATATAAATAAGTTTTTGAGAATTTATTAAAAGTTAATTCAATGAAATTATTCATAGATTCCATCTAAATTTTTCTGTTTTATCATGTTTAGTTATATATAATTACATTTGCTTATGCACAAAAGAAGATTTGTAATAATAATCATGTGTAATTATCTATAATTATGAAATTATATATGTATATAAGCAAACCGATATGTAATCTAATATAGTTACATTTGTAAACTTATATAATTATACATAATTTTTTTCCTAGGTATTTCAAGTTTTGTACTTAAGACAATTTTGATCACAATCGCTCAATAAAAATTAAGGAATCGCTTTATAAGCTTGTAAAGTGTTATCGATAAATTTATGACTTTAAACAGAACAATACTAATTCTTGTATAGAATTCCTATTATTAAACTACAATCGAAATAGCACAAGTAATAACAATAACCATGATGTAAGAAATAACATTTAAATCATGTTTTTTTTATAAATTTTCGTGAAAAATGTGATTTTTCACTTTTTAAAGTACACTTTTTGAGAATTTGAAATTTTATAAATCCACAAACACAAAGTATTTATTCGAAAGATTATGTAGATTATTCTCGCATTATTTATCACTAAAAAAAAAATTTAAATGATTTTTAAAATTTCACTCGAATCAAAGCAAAAGTTTATATTCATATAATATACAGTAAGCGATCATATTCGAAATCAACGTTTCTTAAATTAAAAGATAAAAAATAAAAAAACCACCTGCTGATGTTTTTGTGCCAACGATCGAAACGGTACTATGTACGTTCTATCACTGAGAGAAACTGAGAGAGTGAGATGAGAGAATGACAAAAAATGTTCATATATTGCAGTTAGCAGAAAGTTTTAGTTTTAAGTTCAAAGTTCACGAATTTTTGGCTCTGAAAACGTAATGAAAAGTGCATCGAAGAGATACTATGTATGTAACACAGAGCAAGACTTGATTTTTGAAGGATTGCAGAGCTGGACCAATAGAATATATTTTGATCCAACTTTGCATTCCAATTCTAGTCTGTCTTATTTAGCGCTGTGGTAAAAATATGTATGCTAGAATACACCAGAACTTTTGCGTTAAAGTATTAATCGTCAATTTGATTTACAGCTTAAATACCGCCTTTTTAGATAATTTAATAATGGATTTACACTCGACATTTTTGAAACATTTTACTACAACAATGAAAAGTTCTACGAATTTAGGAAACAAAAACAGAATCATTATAAAATCGATACAATCATAAACGCTTTTGCCAATTTTCTCACTGCCACTAATTTCAAGTGTTAGCTATATTGCAATTTAAAAATGAAAAGTTTACATAAAAAATAAAACAATATTTTCAGATTAAGTAAAGTATAAAAAAAGTATAAAAATATTCATGAAACTAATAACACAAAAGTTTTGGTGTTAAATAAGTGAAAAAAGAAATCAACAGAAGAGCATATAGAACATTGTAACCGAGAAGAGGATAAAGTCCTTCGTTTTATAGTCACGCGTGATGACGGCGTGTATCATTGTAACTTGTATAAAATAATTACTTAAGGTAATAATCAATTTTGTAATTACATACGTTATGTATCATTGCAAATAGTGCGATAGTATATTATTCAGAGAAATCTATCAAAGGGTTAACTATAAAAGTTACTATTATGAAGAATATTGATGATAAATAAAGACACGTTACTTTTTTACAAAAAATCACTTTATTTTTCCGTCTCATATCCTTGTAAATTGCACTATATATTTGTTACATGTGTTTAGTCTTTTTTTTTCATGCACAATAAAGGCATTTGAGCATCATTTACTGCACCTGCGTGCATAGTTATACAAAACATACTTTTTGTCAAAAGAAAGACGTACTGTGGCAACAATCTTATATAAAAAATTAAAAACAATAAAATAAACCATAAAAAACATAATCTGAGAGTGCTATTAAATTTTGGAATTAAATTTCCAAATTCTATACTATCTAATAACCAACTTATGGTTTACAATGTTGCAAAAGACAAAAAAGTAAAGTTTCATTAAGTTCAACGTGTGAAAGTGCCATTTTTCTACATACACACAAACTACATTCATTCATAGCATGGGCAATATTAATATATAAGTATTTATTCATTAAAAGAAGATTTAATTGAGCATCATTCTAGATCTGATAAAAACAACTTGGAAAGATAAAAATAAGATTTGTAGAAAATTTGCTGACTTAGATATTTTATATTTTTATAAATATAAAATTAGAGCTATTGCCCATGACTGTTTTTGTTACAACACTAAGTTGTATTGTCTTTTTTGTCTGGTGGATGATGAGTGCTCACAGTCAATTTTTTTATTAAATTATCAATCATGTCTGCTTCAACCAAGCCAATGAATTTATCTACTACTAAGCCATTTGATACAGCGATAACAGCAGGTACTGCTTTTACTTCGAATGTGTGAACCAGTTCAGGATTTAACTCCACATTGACTATAGCAAGATTAAGGTCTTGCATTGGTCCAATCAATTCCTCTAGCTTAGGTGTAAGAATTTTGCACGGATCGCACCACTCGGCATGAAAATTGACTATAACTGGAACCTCACTATTCATAACTTTATTTACAAATTCTGTGTTGTCATTTATTTCAAACTTTTTATTACTACGACTGAGCAGTGAAATTCCACGTGAAGACATTCGAATCAAGTTTCTAATAGTAGACAACATCTTGATATCTATAAGGCGTATAAAATTATATAGCTTAAGTATAAGCTCAGTACGAAATTCTTAAGCCTATCTATAGGACCCAATTTTTAATTCTTTGAGGTCTGGCAATGTCCATAAGTCCGAATTTGATGTATCCTATGAATCCAATCACAGATGAAGCCGCTAATAGGATTAAGAGTATCATACGCCAAATGAAGAAGTGATCATAAGGCTGAAAAGAAAGGAACAAGTGTATTATGTCATACTTTCTTTTTAAAACTTTTCTATAATTTATTTCATACACTTTTAACATAAATTTTAAAGAAAACTATATACGCGAAGATGTAAATAGCTGAAGTTAAGATCTAATAATTTTATCACTTAGTTCTAAAAATTTATTCTTTTACTTAATTGTTATTTACTTGAATAAAAATTTGATATAGGTATATATTTTATATTCTCTGATTAAACAATGAAAACTTTTGTTAGCTTCAAACTATTTTTAGAATTATGATGTTTTGATGCATTCTTGAACAATTACAAAATGGGCAAGTTTGTTCAAAAATATTTATGAGTCATATAAAATTCAATTTCCATTTTGACCTTGAATTAAAGAATCTCATAAATAAAGTATATTCGATCTTTGTATACTCCTTCCTTGCTTATAATCTATAAGATTGTATCAAGATTATAAATTATTTTTTAGTTCGTTATGTTGTGTTCAAATCATCCATGGTTACAAAATCTCAAAACGCTACAAAACACTGTGCACTGGCTGACCCTTTTTTGAGCTTGAAAAAAAAGATAACAAACCTTGTTCTCTTGTACAACAGGATGCTGTGGAGCACGAGGAACACTGACCAAAATAACAGTAATAATAGCAGCTACAGCCAAAGCTACAGCCCCAATTCTCTTCTCTATCCTTAGTGACACCAGGAAAATCAAACCAGCAGATATCCAAAGTGTTAGTATGACAAAAAGGCCCAGACCCACTCCAAAAATGTGGCTGGTCATCCCCCTACAATTAATTCGTGAGACTGCAAGCTTCTAATATCGATTTTCAATCTACCTACTTTTGAGATTAGATACTAAATTTTAAATACGTCTGTGTTGTATACCTATTTACATAACATACATACATGTCATGATAAAGTCACTTTTGATAATATTCAACGATAAATAAATCGATTGAAAACATTTAATAGAGAAATCGGTATTTGAGTTGTTGTTTGTGAAGTTTTAAATTACATTAAGTGTTATGTAATTTGTTAAGGAGCTTACCTATAGTTTACCTGAAAATAAAATGCAAATTTTCGGGATGACTTAACCTAACCAACTGCAATCATGATAACAATTCAACTGTTTTTACAATTAGATGCAGGAATTAGGATTGTTGCAGTGAGTGAGGTGCAGTCGGCATTGTCGGACAATCCCGGCAATAAAAAGTGGTTATCGACTGTTGGTCAACTGTTGAGAATGCGGTAGTCTGAAACATTGTAATTTGTAAATGATACAATATATTTGGCGCGCTTTTGAAAAATAATATAAAATTACGAGACAAAAATTATGTAGGTGTCGCTAATTCCTGCAAATCAAATGATATTTCTGAACTCGGTACATATCGGAAATGTTTTATTTTTTTTTTTATATAACCAGCATATGTGCAATTTTCTATTTGATGTAGTCTACATGAATAAGTACTTTTATTACTTCGATTAGTGAATTGTGACATTAAAAATTAATTTTATAACTTATACCTATATGATAACATGAAAAATACACAAGTTTCTTCGTATAGTGCAATAGAAAAAAAGCATACCATTACAAATATGTTTACATCATCTACAGGATAATATTCCCAGATACTTCGCGTGCTCCACATTACTTCATCTAAACATTTCCTTGTTTATTTACCTTCATTATTCGGTGCATGTATAAGATAAAAATACTTAAACGCAAATTATGAATAGTTATTATAAAATTAAGAGCTAATACCCAATTTAAAAAAATGATCATGTGCCACGAGAAAGTTGAGTAAATGCGATATATAAGCATCGGGCAATGAAATTCTATAAGGAATTCATATAAGATATATAAAGTAAAAGTATACCACTTAATAATACTTTTAATTGCTCAGACAATATTATGCGCATTAAAAAAATGATTTATAATGCTTTCAGATTCTTTCTCCGATCGAGCTCGCTGCGCTACATCATAAAGTATTATTTGCGTATATTATCAAGAAAGTGCCAATGCCAAATATCCAATTTCCAAAATTCATCAAAGTTCAAAAGATAATAATATATATAAGCTTTTCGTTTCTAGAATAAGGCTTCTTATCGGGAAATAAGCTAAGTGTATTATTCCCAAACAGAAAATTTCTCTCCACATCATATTTATTTACGTCTTCACTAAATCACGCGCTAATGTATAAATCGTCCGCGACCAAAGTATAGTTAGAACGTCGATGAACCGACACGTCGCGTATAAGGTATACGTGTGTGTGCATACCCGGGCGTCTTTGACCATTGCGCAAGTTTTTCCCACGAGCTGCTCTGCTGAGCTGCATATTACGCGAGAGTTCGCGATCGGCCGCGTTTAAAACGTTCGACGTGCTCGGCGTACATGTACAATACCTATATATATATATTGTTCTTATCCGCTTCCTTTGCTAAACAATGAGTCTAGTGGTATTTTTTTGCGTTTGTTTTCTTTCAGTGAAGAGAATATGCTTTACAAGGAACAATATAGAATATAAGTATATATAAGTAATGATTTTTATTCGTAGCGATGAGATTGAAAGAATCTTCCGAAGAACTTTGGAGCACGATAAATTTTATCTCGCGCATTTCATACTTTATCTATAAAAATCATCGTAAAGCTGTTAATTCATTGATAAGCGAGTTTCCTTATAGACCTACCAGTAGTTTTTCCTTTTACAAACGAACGGTCACTTTTATCGTCGATTGAAAAAAAAAACATTCAGATGAAAAATATTCAAACCAAGCCACAAAATAATTCCATCTCCACAGGATAGGTATAAGTATATTATACAATTCGATTTATATCTACTTATAGGTAAATTCTGAAACCAGTATCATCCAGTGGCATTCCATTTTCTTCTCTAAGAACATAAGTATAATATATCATCCAAGAAGATCAAAAAACAACTCGCACAGACTATATTAGGATTTAAAAATAGTTCAGAGATCTGCTAAAGCTAAAGCCCGGGAAATCGTCTACAGCTAAATTCTTTATGGTCGCGCGGATGTTTCCGTCTCTCTTTTTCTTCCTCTCAATGCATTCAGCTACATGTATAAAATACGAAAGAGCCTCGTAAATCGAGGGCCTCCGGAGCCCATAACCTCACATTATTACATGTGGTGGCTACTCTTGTTTTTTTTTCGCATAGACTCGAAGCCCCTCTGGTTTATTGAATGCACCGGACTTTCTAAGTTCAAATAATTTCGTTTATGCGCATTATGGCCCCGGCGACAGGCTTACTACATAGTCCATAGCGATTCCTCTTTTATTGCGCAAAAGAGCTCGTGGAATTCTTCACTTTTACCGATTCTCTTAACCTCGAAATATCGTGTAATGCAAACGCTCTTAATATTTCGTTCCGAAAGGCATTCTCGGGCAGTAATAAGCGCCGCATCCTTTGAATAAGTTAAGCATAAATAATTAGCTAATTCAAGAAGTGCAATTGGACGTGTACTATACGCGCAGCCGCTCGCTTTTTACACAAGCGCGCGCACACAGCAGCACCGAAAATCACCGCCGCGGCGAAAGTCAGCACTGCCTATTATGTATAATCAGCGATTTATGACTATAAAATCACTGCCGATTGCATGTATACACATCTATATAATATCACGAGAGAAGTTTTGTATACTTGCACTCGACAGCAATGGGATGTGGAATTTCCTTGGGAACGCACTTTTTTTTCTAAGTACAGGCTTGATTTTGTATTGTTGTGTCAGCGCGGCTATAAGTGGTGCGCAGGGTTTGTATATTGGGGAAGAACAATTTAGATCCTGTCGCTTCAGGGTAGAGAAACGAAAGAGATGGCTTTTCGTGTAATTCATAATGTTTCGCGAAATGTATGTCCGTTAGTTTAATTTGACAGTAAGTGCAATGAAGCTGATTGTAATGATGATCGTTTCGCACGCATAACATTTATGTGTTCATAATATTATGAATGATTGTGCAAATATGTTGAATGAGGCACACTTAACGTGTCTATCTAATATCCATAGGTAGTCATTTGTTTTACATCGATGAGAAAATTCGGCTCAGTCTCTATTAACTCACCTTACATCATCCATACCAATGCATCTTTACCAACAATGAGCATTCAAATAGTTTAGAACGAATGCGACTATAATCATAATAAAGAGGCAATGAAAACTACTTGAAATCTCAATTAGTTCCCTTGCGTTTTTGATGAATGATGTTTTCCCTCTGAAAAGTAATTTTCCATTCTGAAAAAAAAACACAGATTCCTCATTTCAGTGATTAAGACGTTGAACGCAGTCTACAAAAAAAAAGCCAAAGGCGTTCGCTCCTACCACGTGAGATCCAGGTATTACATTTCGGGATCTTCTTGATTGAATTGCATTGTACGTGCAACGTTGCGAAACGTCTAGTACCTCAGCTTTTTTTTTCTCCGTACACTGACGTCGCGGTACGAAGATTGTCGTTATACTCTATCGAAAGATCCGAACCTTCCATCCCTTCTTACAAAATAAAAGTGGTATATAGTTATTTTTACTTGGTAAAAATTACCAAGACCGCTCAAATCCAAATGTTAATATTCATTACACGTACAAAAAGAAATCAGCGACATCAAAATGCGATCTATCCTGGGTTAGTGATATTTCAGTCTTAGACACACGCACACGAAAAAGAGGCGCTTATGTTTATATAATACTACTAAATAAATAATACTTAAAATATGTTCCTACAACGTGTTTAAAAAAACAAAATTTCACTATTATAAAGTATCCTATATATGAGGCAGCAATACTGCCTATCTACTTTAAGAATAATAAGTTGTTATGATTATTATACGGTCGAAGGAAATGCATAATCCGCTTAACGATTTGTATTATAATAACATTATACCGTCTGGTATACCGGTGCATATGATTATGGTACAACTATTGTATTTTATCGCAGTGCGTATTCGCTTTATGACGTTTTTAAACTACGAAGTCGTTCTGCCGTCATAAAGTGAGTCGTCTTCACGGCTCGCCTGACATAACGTCACGTAAGTCGTGCTACGATGCTCCATACGATTATGATATTATACGATTCTTAAAAAGTCCATTGAAACAAATTGAATGTCTTTTCTACTTTGTGTCAGACTATAAATAAAATATCCCATTCACCTGTTTTGCCCATATTTATAACAGCGAAATACATCGATCGATTATATTCTCACAAGTTAACCCAGAACAATTGCTTGGGCAATTATATTTCAAAACTGACGCTATAAGCATCGCGCGCGGCTGAAAAGTGTATCCAAAGCTGACGATCAGCGACCGAATGAATAATTCATCGGCCGATGCATCTCTAACGGTGTCGAAACAACTAAATCCACTCGTTTTCAACCCCTCGATGAGAAAACAATGGAAACCGCGGAGATATGTCCCTGAACGCGGTCTACCCGCGTAATGACCCACTGACCATCTTTGCAGCGCCGCGCGAAATGTTACACCAGAGAGAGGAACGATCCGTTTTTCCTCTTCTTTTCAGCCTGGCACCGAGACTCCGTGACCTCGGCGACCTTCATCAGGATGTGCATAAGTAATCATTTGCTTTTGCGGACAAATCTAGAAGATTTAGTTGGGGGATACTCGATTAATTATTTATTCTAAATAAGTGAATTCCTCTGATGCAGACTATAATCTGTATTGGTAAGTCTGTACATGTATTAAACTGGAATCCAGTTGGATTCCAACTACTGTAGTTCATATGGTAGGGAATTATTGACGGATAATACGTTCGGAAGATTAAAGCGTGCGGTTTGCATGCGCATCTCGCACGGAATTATTCTCTCGGTTTACAATCGATTTCCATTCGCCAAGAAGGCTAATTTTACTTTCGCCCAGCGAAGATAGAAAGGTTACAAGAATAGTTGTGAATTAAGAACAATTATTGTGCATCGATGGAGGTTGAATAAAAGCTCGTTTTCTGGGTCACGATTGCGTTTATTTTAACGAGGAACGTAGAAATAAAGTTCAAGTGTGGGTTTTTATTTATCTCGGAAACTAAGAAAGTTGCAACGGTTTGAGGAAAAAAAAAACGAACGTATTGTAACGAGGTCATAGAAGATAAAAGTGTAACGCGCACTGTTCCTTTCTTACCCCGTAAAAATTTTTCTGCACAAATAGACTTGATTTTCTCTGTCGAAACGCTATTCTCTTTTTCTAAACAAATGTTCGATTAGCCGCGTATTACTGTAAAAATAAATTATTAAAGTAATACGCGGCTAATCGAACATTTGTGATTTTAAATGATTTCTTAAGAATTATATGCGAATCAAGAAACTTTGGTGAAAGACAAAAGAAATAAAAATCAATTGCTGTAATTTATAAAAAGTTCTTTTATGTAAGGTGTAATCAATCAAGGTTATTGATTAATTGCGTTTATTAATATACATGTCCAGAATTCATCATTTCAACTAAAAAGTTGTGTTTTAAGTGGAGAAATGATTTACCAATGACGTTAATAACTGCTTTTGTATGTATAATCATTCAAGTTACTTAAAACCTTGTAATTAAAGCATTAACGGTATCATAATACGATTGTGTAATTGCAGATGATTTATAACGAACATTTAATTATATTCGATGTAACCGACGTTGATCGATAAAAAGTTGCACGTCACCTTTACCATAAGAAAATCAAATGATTTCCTTAGTAAGAATTAAAAAAAAGTTCGCTGCAATATTTGCGTTAATATGCCAATTTACCAACTACAAGTAATACACAATATATTGATTTATGTAAGATGTTAAACATATATTGAATCAATATAGCGGTGAAACGAGCAAAAAGAAGTTATTCAACCAATAAGCGTTTTTTGCGCGGCGCGCACGATTAATATTATTCAATACAACATATATCCTCAGTCCCGAATTAATAAGTAATTTTTAATGTACTCGTAAAAAAAGTTTTTCCTCGGTGCTCGCGTTTATCGCTCTTTTCATTTCTAACATCGGCGCTCGCGATTTGCAGAAAGTTCCGGTGTACTCAGTATTTATCAAAATTAATGTTTATCTTTAATTGTTCCGAATGTATGGGAACACACACGTCCGTGTACTCGCCACAATTCTGCATAATTGCGCAATAGTTTTTACTTTGCGTCTTATATAAATATTGCATTTGCACTGATTTTTCTATAATTTGTCAGTCGTATCTCCGCAAAAGTTCACGAGCAGCAGCTTAACAAAAAAAAAATGGTAGCATATATTACGAAGGATAGTTTCATCTCTACGTGCCGGGGCGTAATAATAATCGAAAAGGCTTTGAAAAATTCAAAATTGCCTCGACACGATATGCACCTCCGTCGTGTCTATATACCTGTATTAGGACAATTATAAAGAGCTGCGCCGCGACGCTCGTCTGGCAATATTACATCGGCAAAATTGTATGCACACAACTGCACGTATACGCCACCTGCGGACCAGCTGAATTTCGCACATTGCGACAATGCAGGCTTTTCTTTTTCTTTTTTTCACCGAGAGATATAAAAGGTGTATATACGTATTGGGTGTGCGATGCAGTTTCGTATATATATATATATTGCGCAAAGCAACGATGAGTAATACTCGTCTTTTTGTGTGCCCGATAGAGGATGCTGACAAAAAGGTGCGCGATAAGTATTTTTTCCAGTCTATGATGAGGAGTAAAAGATTTTTGTGCGGAGGCTACGCAATTAAGTGGATTGATTACAGACTCGTTCCTTTCCTTATTTCATCGCTAAACTTATTTTACGATATAGCTGGCTATCCGAAAAACAACGAATATACAAAGAAAAACTCTGCGCACGTATATATTCAAGTACACAGAACGGTAATTAAGAGGCTCTTGCGGCCAACGGCAGATGGAAAAATTATACATTTGCATGCGCCGCACGCGAATGTATACACACGCGACAGTATATACAGTTACTGCTGCTGCTGCACCGCTGCTATATGGAGAATCGAAAAATAGCGGATAACGTAGCGCGGAACAATGTGGGAGAGATGAAATTGTGTGGCGCAATGACGCGCGCCACCGCGAGAAAGCAGCCAACGTAATAGCGTACGATACTGAGTAAAGATGAGCTCTGAGTGTGTGTGTGTGTGTGTGTGTGTGTGAAAAGAATTAAAACGGCTTTTTGGTGTTTTAGTCGATGGAAATAATTTTTTTAAATTAAGAGGATTTATATACTTGCGTAATAATAAGAATATATAACTTACAAGGGGATGGCCAAGGGTTTCCGGATAATCGATTTTGATGAAACTTTACAGAGACATAATCTTTGATCGAAAATACGAGATATGTATCTTGATGAAAATTGATCTGATTTTGGAAGCATTTTTCAATTAAAATAAGCGCTAATAGCTCGCTCAAAAATGCAAATGAAAGCTTAGCATCTATACTTTTGATTTATACTTTGCGGCATTCTCTACGATGTATGCATTAGCGTCAGTGTAAAGGTTTAAAGCCAAGGACCTCTTTGACCAAAATACGAGACACGTATCTCACATTGACAATCAAAGAATGTCTCCGTGAACTTTCATTAAAATCGGTTTCCCGAAACCCTTGACCTGCCCCTTGTTGGATTGGAATTTCTATATGATTTTTTATTTATCGCGTGTGAAAGCAAAGTAGGCATAAATTCACGAAAAATTATTATTATGCAACTATACAATTCTTCTATTGATAAACAAGCATTTTTCAGGTTTAATCCTATTCATTGAAAAAGTGTCGCCATTAAAACTTTATTCAATGAAAGCGTACTTAATACAAAAAGTCCTGAACGAAAAGATCTGCATATAACAGGATTACTAATCGCTCTTACGTTATACCTCCTCTCTTTCTCTTTATCCGGGCGAATTACTTTATTTAGCAACGCGACTCTCGTGTACACACAAATAAAAGAAGCTTGTAATTAATCAGCAATTAGCATAATTTGTGTTTTCGGTTAATCCTTGCCCAAGATAGATTCGGACAATTATATTGTTGTGCGAGAGATTAACAGCAGTGAAATATTTGTCATTGGCGATGTGTCTTTTTTTTCATAATGTCTTGGATTTGTATGAGCGAGGCGAGAAAATCATGGATATTTTTAGGCCTTTTAAGTAATATATTAACCGAACCCACTCCTTTTTCTTTTTACCTCAATTTGCAAAACGATAAGTTTGGATGAATGCAAAAAGTATTGTGTGACAATGATTTAAAAGTAGTTATATAACGTAGATTGTGTTACACATGTTTATTAAATCGATATAGGAGAGGCTTTGATAACGTATAAAAAAAAACTTTCTACTTTATTTTAATGGATTCCAGTCTTGTTTATCAGTATTTAGTAATTAATAGCTGTAATTCCGATTTCACGAATTCTTATTTACTCTGCGCCGGGAAATATAAAATGCTCGATTACACGGGGCGCTTTAAAGTAATTTATCCAACGTAATTGCAGGCGCTTACTATATATATTTACATATATGTATCCGAGAATCGCTAATCGAATTACGCAAAATTTATTAAAATCAATTTGGCCAAAACGCAGCATGGCATACATATAATGTTATGTAAGGTCTATAAATTTTAGAAGTGCAATTAAATTAACGAGTTGATAAAAACTACACTTGCTATACCAACCAAATATTTGCAGAACGGAATAATAAAATGGATGACATAAAAACGTCATGGTAAAATCAGATATTTATTAAAAAATTAAAATTTTAAATATTTCCGCGGAAACTTATTAAATATCGTTTGTGAAAAAAAATGGACAAAATTTACAATTTTAACAATGGAATCTCGAGTTACGCGGCTTATCGGAAAAACCTCGTTCATAAATAATTCATGCACTCGCAGGAGCAAAGAAAGAGGTTGTAAATGCGAAAAATTAAGAGCTTCCTGAATAATGCCGCAGTCTTAGATCCGAACGAACGATTTCTAATAGATACATAGAATCGTAATTTTTCGTTTATGGTTTTCGGTTTAGCGCCGATAACGTCGTCCGTGTCTGTACGCAAAACTTCGAAATCGCGCCTCAGTGAATCGGGCATAAAAGTGCGTAAACTCACACCTCGAGCGCAAGATTAATCTGGTTCTTTAGAAAGTTTTTACCTGGCGACAATGTCTGGGTTATTCTCGGAACAATAAAGCCAAATGGGAGACTCGGCGTTAATTTAAACACTCGTGGATGAAGCGACTGGCGTCTAATTTAGAGACTTTGATAACGAGCGTTTTAAAAACTTCGCTCGCTGTGCGTCTTTGTCTTTTTTGCCGATACTTTTGAAAGTATGTATAATATATGTGGCTTTCTTGGTGGATCTATTGAAAGTAATATATTTTTAAGCATCATAAATGATAGACTTTGTGCTCGCGAGTCTTCTGGTAGAAATACTTTCAAACCATAAAGTTTACAGCACATAAAAATATATCAATATTTTAATTGACTACCTGCTGCCGTTTTAATGTCACGGCCGTTTCCAGGTGGTATTGAAACATAAAGGGGATACTTTATTGTTATTGTCCGAAGAAATTCAATCAATTTATACCAGTTTCTATTTTGCAGGGACGATTGATAAAGCAGAAGAATGTTTATTAGCTTGACGATTGCATCCACTTGTTTTTTTCTGCGAAAGGGAAATGAATGACATAAACTAAGAAAATTACTTTTTCGTACTATATAATTATGCATGAAGAAAATCTATTTTTATAAAGTAGCAAACAATACCAAAAGCCGTTATTGAGCAATACATTAGAGACAGTTTCGAAATTAATAAGTGAATCATCAATAGATGTGGCGAAAAAGAGGTTTCGCAATTCGTGTGTCAAAAAAAAAAATTCGAGAAAAACGCCGCGCGTTTGGAAATCTCGCCGACATAATTGAGGCATTACGAATTAATATTAGTCGAATTCTTTATAACGCAAACGAATCCGGATATCCTTGCAGTCGCTTGATATTTTCAATATAGTCATAGTCATTTTAATTTTGGGAATTGTTATTGTCCACTAAACGGTGTCGTTATACAAAAATTCCTTCTTAGCGAAGAAGGAACTGAAACTATTTAAACTTTTTATATTTATGCTAATTTTCTCCGATGTTCAAGTTTTGTGGAACAAATAAATGACAATATTACACGCGATTGACACACCGTTTAATAAAAAATTATTTTGAATAAGTATCGGTGAACAAAAACATTTAGGAAATTACATTTGAAAGTTAAAAACAAATAGACCACGATGACAAGCGCGAATTTCAAATAATTTAAAATTGAGGCTCAAGCAAAGTCGAAAATACAGAGTGATATCACCATTTTTTAGAGGAACTGAAAATAGCGATCGGCACTTGTAATACACTATGGCCCCTTGAATGAATACTCAATGAGGAATAAGCAAATTTTTCGTCCAATCAAAGAATACAGGTAAGGAACCGATATATCCCACATCTATTTCGATGTCGTGACGCGCTGACGCAGGAAAAAAAACCGCGCGATAAACTGTCACCCGACTACAATTCCTATACATTCGCTCCACGAGAATGTCTTCCTATACACATGGAAAAAAAGCCGCGTGAAAACATACGTATACTCGATAAAAAGTAAGGTAAAGGTGGACATATCTACACTGGCGAGGTGGAAGGAGTCAGAACGAGAGAGAGAGAGAGAGAGAAGTAAAAGAGGGGCTGCTGCAGAGAGTCCCCCCATAGAGGCGAGATCGCGAGGACAAAAGTGAGACGATATCTCGAGAGGCGAGTCGAGCCAACGGACGAGTGCAGATCCACACACCGCGAGAGTCGCGCGCGCAGACGCTCTTTTTCCTTTCCCGCTCTCGCGCGGTTATACCCGCCAAATACATAGTACAGTCGAAAAGTGCGCGCAACCGATAAAGTTCATTTTCCGCCGGTGATCTCGTATAAGCTTGTATACATATATAGACACGTTATATTGTTTGTTTGTTGGCTCGTTCGGCGATTCAGTGGGCTGCTCGATGCAGAGACGCGCAACATGCGGCTTCTGTGTGAGTCTTATTAATTATCTTTGTTATACGATTTTATCTTTCGGCAATGGGTTGAGTTGGACAAGTGTGATTTGGTATGATCGAAAGGCGAATTTGTGTGTTTTTGGGTTCACTTGCTTCGTAGTTATTTACTTTGTGGCATTTTGTTTTAAAGCTAATAGATGGGTCATCGAAATAATATTGATTTTTCGTATTATTGATATTTATTGTAAAATGTTAGGTTTGGTAAATAAATTCGCGAATGAAAGTGTTTACTGTGCAAAAAAATTTGCTGCTGTTTGAATATCAAGTCCCTTTTCATTTTATAGGATGATTTTCTTATCAATCCGGAATATTATTGCATTAAAGAAATTTAACATCACCATGTTTTTGCCGATCGTATAGTCTTGTGCAAAAATGCAGATCGTGAGAAAGTTGATTTTTTGTATCTTACTGTAATCTCGATGATTATTTGTATTTTTCTTTTTTTATTATTAACGTTGGTGATTATTTATGACAAGTAATGACAGCAATAAATTCAAATTTATATTTTTATTTTTTTACATCGACATTTATTAATGTCTATAATTTCTTTTAGATTTATCATAGAACCAAGAGTTAACAATAACATTACATAACAAATAGACCACTAGATTTTTTTCAAATTTTTTCCGTGAGAATAACTTTAATTCAATTTTAGTAATATCGTGAAATTCTGCCTAACCTTGGGAGGCCGCGAATAATGTGAAAAAATAACAGTGAGAATGCGGTAAAAATAGTTCCCTTTAGAATTTCCCTACGTAGTGGTCCACGAGGATAATAGCCGGCGCAGTTTTCGCAAGCATTCTTTTCCCGTACCTTTTAATGTTCCGTTGGCTTGCACCGTGAACTCCGCATCAATTTCCACTTTTCCCAGTACTATCGAACCAATTATGAACGCATTCGCTGTTTATGGCCTTGTTAACTCGATACATTTCCACCATTACGAGCTTCGACTGTAGATATATATATTGCATTTACTTTAAAAGCGTTGTTATAAATCAATTTTAATTCAACAGAAATTGTGTTTGCTTTTTAGTGTCATAAGGCATTTTATTACGTGCACAGCATTTTTCCTATCGCTACACGAGCGCGTAACCGTTGATAGTCCAATATAAAAAGTCCTTTCCTCAAATCATTGGCAGTACCGATTATTTATGCGCTTATTACTTAAAAGTGCATACAATTTATTTACATAGGCAGCAGCTGAAAAATTAACCCGAAGATACCGCTTACACACCGATACGTTAAACCGATGAATTATGGCATTTCGCATGTACATTATACTGCTTATAATAAATATGAATCTATCGTTACATACGCGCATCGAATAGATTTAATCTTCTAAAATCAACTTAATCTTGTATATAATATAAACACACATTTTCCTCGGTATAACGAGGTCGATGCGACCATTAAACGCGCGCAACTATATATATATACTCGCGATCACGCGCGCCATCAATCATATTCGCATCTCTCTATAAATGCACTCGCGCGAAAAAAAAAACAAGAGCCGAGGAGACACATTGCGAATAGCGCCAGAGAACAACAGCTTTACTTTAGCGAGGCAGCAGCAGCGGCAGGAAAATCGGTGTACAAGCCAAGGAGCGAACGAAAGTGAAATATAACTTTCGCGCTCGTATGGCCGCAGTGATTCATTTCTTTCGGCGCGCGCAAAACTACCACGTATATACATACATAGAGAGAGAGAGAGAGAGAGAGAGAGAGAGACGTTAGAGCCCCGCGGCTTTCTACCAATTACGCTGCATCTTCGCGCGCGTCCATAAAGTCCGCGGAACCCCATAACCCAGCTCAACACGCCCCGCGTATCTCCATCTCTCTTGTATATCTCATGAGGAATGCGTAATAGGTTCGCTTCTCTTGCTCGACTTTTTTTTTGTTGCTTTTTTTTCTTTTCTTCGTTTTAAGTTTGCGAGAAAGTACGAAAAATGAGAGAGAGAGAGAGAGAGAGGTGGCTGCTCAAGGTGTGCATATACTTCGTTTTTTGGGTAATTGGGTGTTTCATGGGCTGCGCGCTCTTGCGCTGGTTTATTCGAACTTTGCCCGTTCGGCAGCTCGAAGCATGAATTTTTGAATACGGTAAAAGTACTTTTATAATTTAGCGGCTGCTTCGGTCAATGGCGATCTCCAAAAGTTGTGCTTTCTAAATCGATTCTAATTTAAAAAAGTTCGAAAAGCTCTGTATATATTGTATATTATTCGATAGACGCGCACATTTGTATTTCGTATCTTTTAATTATGTAACGAGACTAGCACTTGTATATTGCCCGCGGAGTTATAAGTCATAGAAAAAGTTGTAGGATTCAAAAGGCAACCAAACGGTAATTTATTAAAGTCTGGTCATGATCATTGTTGTGGTAATGATTCTCAATTTAGTTGCACGGCTGTAACGGCTTTTACATTGCGATCCAGCTGTTTTTCATCATTTACATTACTTTCACTGATGTTTATACAATAAAATACTTGCGATTTTCCACGATTCGGCGTACCTTCCAAGGTTATTAAATTTTTGAAGAATTTATTCTTTTTTCATTGGCGTATATATACACACGCGTACGCACGAGTTTCACGGGAAGAATGCAGCGATTCTTAATTTATGATTTCTAACAATTCCTAATTTATGCCTCCGTAGTCGTTAAGTTTTTACGTACGTTAAAGCATTTAATTAAGATTTTCTCTTTACTCAAACTGATGCTTTAGTCCGTTGCACTAACGGTTCGATTTGTGTGTGTGTAATGGCGGATACGCCAATTTCAATCTATCCGCCATTGATCTTTTTGTTTAAAAGCCACGCGAGCGATTGCGGTGAGGTAAGCTTACAACAGGAAGAATATATAAGGATTAACGTAAAAAATCGGATGTACGGGCAGATCGTCGTTAATTTTTTTTTTATTTCCTTGATAAAACTAATCTGCGCGTATTACGATTAATTCGGAATGATCTTAATAATGCGATAGTCGTATATAAAGTAGCGATAAACGGTATTATTACGATTTAGAATCGCTAAGAAATGTATGATCGTGTTTATGCGTTTTTAAAAGAATTGTGAAAGTGCGAACACATTATGCCAGCAACAACAGAACCATTTCGTCTCGTTCCTTTAAGAAACGTTAAAAAAGCACATTATTCGGTATCGTTCTTAAATACGAATTTGCACGTGTAGATTTAATTATACCCAATTTTAGGATAAGGACGCATTTAACGAAATTGCGTACAATGGTGTCTTTGCCAAATTTATTCGTGAACAAGAAGAAAAAAAAGCGGTCAATATCTAGTAAATTTAGTTTCCTAAATATGCGAAATAAACAAACAATGAGAGAATTAGAAATCAACGATTATACCCATTAATTGTCCAGCTTGTAACTTTAATAAATCATCAGTACAAATTGTAGAACTGACATATTTACAAATTGTACATCACGGCGTTTGGTTGCATAACGGGACAACGTCCACAGAAAACGCTCTGCGCTTTAACGTCGATCTGCTAAAAGGCGAAAAAAAAAAAAAATTAGAGTCCGCGCAGCTTAGCAGAGTTTAATTTGCTCGAGCCTTAACGCGTAACAATTTCATAATTTTTAAAAACTTTCGTAACAATCCCTTAACTTTTATCTCGTGTGTAATAAACGGCGCAACACCTTTTTAATACAAACGATCGTAAAAACAAAAGATTTATGTCACCGTCCTAAGTCCTAAACGCGCATTTTCTTCGGCCACTTTTAACGATTTTACACAAATTCACCACGGCCGAGTTTGGAATATAAATTATCCGAATATAAATTTTGACGCGACATTGTATTCTCTGTATATATCGAGAGCTAAAAGATTTGTAGACAGTTCGATCGGAGCATCTTATAAGTGCCTGATTCCACGCGCAATTACGATTTTATCATGCGCGCATCACCGTTTTCAAATTATTAAAATCCTTTTCTGAAAATACTTAAAACCCAATGAAAAAAGTCGCTCAGGGAAAAGCCGAGGCACGAAACGTGAAAGTACGACAGAATTATACGCTTATAAAGAGCGACACGCACAAATAAGCCGCAAACTTATAAACGGACACACGACGGTTAATGTGAATCTCCGACAAAAAAAAAGAGAAGTAGAGTAATCGAGCGCGGCGCATGGAAAAAGTCGTATTCATATACGACATGCGGAATATTCGCTATAAACTCGTGCACGGATGAGTTTCCGACAGCTCTTGCGCAAGCGCTCGACTTTCTCACGTGGAAGATACGCCGCGCGGCGCGCATATGTGGAGTAAACATTCGTGAATTAGCCGCTTTTAAATTAAAGTTCGGCGACGTGCAACGATCTCTCTCTCTCTCTCTCTCTCTCTTGAAAATCGACTTGGCTTGCGACAGAGAGCACCGAGTGTTTAGCTCATTTAACGTTGGATAAATATTGGGCCAATACTTTGTTATGCTAAACGCTTGCGAGAGTGCAATTTTAGTGGTCCTTTGGAGACGGGATTCGTACGTCTAATCATTCAATTACGGGGACTCGATGGCGCTATTGCAAAAATTTCGGTCAACAACAACAACTAAGACACCATTTGAGATTGTTCTAAATTAGACTTGGAATGTTTGGGACAAGGTATATTAGTGTAAAATCCGAACAATCATTACTTGCGGTATGCCTTTAAAAGTTTATCGCGCTAGTGTTGATCTAATAGTGAATTAAAATAATTGAACGATGGCTTAGTACCGAGTCGTTGAGAAAATTGAGGGTCGCGAGGCGTTAATTAAACTAATAAGTTTATTGTGCCGATTGTATAATTGGGAGACATTTCATAATATAGACATCATCGGCTGCTTCCTATAAGCTATGTCGTAAAATTACGATTTTTCCTTTGATGAGCTGCACCTTTGTTTTATTGCACTTGATTTTATAGATGAATTATTGACCTATGCATTTTGTATGTACCACACTGCACAAATGAACAAAGTATCGGTCCAACATTTATCCAATGTTACATCAACTAAAATATTACGTTATATTTTATTACTTTTACACAATTATATCTTTGGCGAATAAATTAATTTTGAATACAACAATGAACGCTAACTCGCAAGTCTCCCTTGTACGAATAAAATCCGCTGTCTGCACACGCGATCGCGCGACAATTCTTCTCCCGCATAGCCACGCGAGAGATCAAACAGCAACGACAATTCATTGGTCGGTCGGCGGCGCGTCACGTTTTCCACTTTGCCGCGCGCGTGTGCGGCGGCGCCTTCGCGGGATTGATGCCTCGCGCCTACTCCGCGATTAATAATATCGAATTGAGCGTTTCGAAAGGTGCGGGAGAGACACGCGCGTGGGGAGCGTTTAGCGCAGGCGGGCGAGATACGATATCTTCGTGTGTATATATATATGTTGATTTTAGAGGCGGGGGGAGAGAGTGAGCATTCACTGATTTTCAATTCGTCGCTGGCAACGAAGATTGATTTCCTCTCGATGTGGAGAGACGCGGAGGATGCCGCTATATATGTGCAGTGGCTATAGTGTTATAACGTGTTTATGCGATGCTTCGTGGGTTATTCGATGCTGGTGGACGATTATACTGTTTGGTTATTGCTTTTTTTTTCCAGGTTTTAACGGGATGCTTAGCGGCACTTTTAGCTGCTTATTACTAATTTGCCTTGTTGAGGTATTATTTTATTTTGAAGACATATGTACGAGACAATCGATCGACCCAGATATTTATATATAGCCATACAGTCATCACGAAATTTTTCACTTGTGTTATTTAGGTTTACTTTTTAACGCGCAATCATACGCTTATTATCGCGAAAGATCAAACTTTTTTTAATTTTATTATTCAATCTAACTCGCATAAAGCCGCTCCGGCACTTACTACTTACAGATGGCCGCGCGGCGCGTTATTAAAGAAACAATGATTTCCAAATGATAAACAGTTGAGAAATCGAAGATAGACACCTTTGTATTATCGGCACAGATGCACCATCACTTTTGGCCCGCGCGTATAATCACACACTGCTGCTCCTAGTACAGACGGATGAAAATGACCGACCGCGCGCGCGCGCGGCACACCGTTCAATTTGATAATAAACGTCTTTCAACGCGCGAGCCCAGGTTTTACCCGCGAAAATGCAGTTTTAACCGCACCTTATGGACTCTCGCTATCGATGTTATATAGCTATCTGCAATTGGCGAAAAGATATTTTAGTGTACTTCTGATGGTATGTGTATACTGTGGATAATAATTTTACTCGTTAGTTTTAATTGTCATGTTAATGTCCCCTGTGTGTGTGTGTGTGTGTGGAGTAGAGAGTTTGCATTTTTAAAATGATGTAATGTGAACAGCCTACTGTATATATTGTACGCTGACAGAGTGATTGGAAGCGCGTCTATCCTCAAAGCTTAATTATGGGATTTAGTCTATTACGAAAATTAAAATACCCTCTGCGCTCTAAAGATTGGATACTATATAATTTCTTTAATATTGTTTATTGTGATTGCGTTGTGGCCGTACATACACTTTCATGAGATTTTTGAGAAATGGGTAGAAACTTCATTTCTACATACTTATATGTTTGAGGAATAAATTGATTTATAAAATCTAATTATATAAATATAATAATAGTTGCAGTATTTAAAAAGCTATTAGGTGTACAACTTTGCTTCCGCCGTTTTTCGATAGATGGCTGTAGCGGTAAGTGCCGGTTGAAATAGGCAGGTCAAAAATTTCATACAGTAAGCTTGGACATCTGTCAACATAAAGATAGCAGCACATAAGTGAATTTGTGTTTGCATCAAAAGTGTATTCTCGATCGAAGATGTCAGTTTTCGAGCCAAATTCTCGTCATTTGCGGGAAGTGTTGATTTTCTGCTTTCATTTGAAGAAAACTGCGGCTGAGGCTGATCGAATGCTCTCAAGTGCTTACGGTGACGCTGCTCTTAGTGAAAG
>UELV01134475.1:0-12828 GCA_900490015.1 Megastigmus stigmatizans | reverse complement strand
TAAATCATAGTAATGGTAAAATCCAAGTATCATATTTTTTCATAATTTGAAAGTCATAACTTATTAAATATTAAATAAATATATTAATAAAATTTTAGAAGAAGAAAATTCACCTTCTCGATCACCTTTGGAAGAAAGATCTCCAAACTCTATTCGTCATCGTAGAGATAATGAGAATAACGATGCAGAAAATATTGAATTAGAGAATTTCACTTATGTAAGTAAGTTGGTTACTGAATCAGTTCAATATTATAAAGAAAAAGAAGGGCATGGTTATGAAGAAAGAAGAAAACGTTATATAAGCCACTAGATAATGGCGATGTAAGATATATAAATATAAGTTTCTTATGCATGATTCTAGTGGGTTTACTTAAATTCTAACATTAAATTAATTAAATTAAATCAGTCTGTTAGCTTAAATTCTTAATTTTCAGGGAATTGTCCGTAAAAATATGGGAACCATATCATTTGGGCAATAGAGCCCTTTACGTTGGAAAGGTTCATAAGATGATTCCAAATCGCTCGCCTGTGAAACACTTAGAAAAACCTTTATTATAAGACTATTGATAAGTAAGTATTTTTATAAGATTTATAGATAATAATTTTCCGAAGAACTGAATAATTGCTATTTACAATCAATCGATCTATCTCTCCCTCCCTTCCTTACGCCATCTTTGCATTACTTTCTCCCTTCCTTTCTCATTAGTGCACTGCGCATTATTTGACTTATATTACTTAATATTACAAACTGTAATTCATGAATATTGTTACAGGTCTATACAGTGATTTTTTGGAAAAACAAAAAGGTTTAGGAGTAGATGAGCAGACGACTATTAAAATCCTGCGCACGGATTCTATCCAAAAAAATCAGAGATCTACGATCAGATTTGAAAAAAAAATGAAGCAAGAAAACTCTTGAGATATTAATATGAATATACCTAACTTGTTTTTGTATTAAATAAGCGTTATGTTTCATATATTTTAAAATATATGCCTTATTATTTATATCCACGTTGTGCAGATATTTAAATATCTATAATACATTTTGTACTTTTTTTAAAATACTTTTTTTATTTTTGCAAATAAAATTTTTTATAACTATAGCACAGTATGAATTTACTTAATCTAAAATATATTTCATTCGCTGAGTTGAAAATTACACATGGATCCACATGAATTCCACCTGGGTCCATATGAAATCCACCTGGATCTACATGGATTCCGCCTGGAATCTAGGTATTCTTTGATCAGCAGGGTGTTGAACTATCTGATTTTTTATATGCCAAATTATATATTTAATCACATGCCAAATCATGTGTTAAGGCACATGATGAGTTACATGCTTAATCATGTACCAAATTATGTGCCGAATTCGGTCGATAAAAGCCCGTGATTTAACACGTGATTTGGCATGTGCCTAAGCACATGATTTGGCATGTGACTAAGCACATAGTTGGACTTGTGATTAAGCACATGATTTGGCATATGACTAAGCACATGATTTAGCATGTAATCATTTTCAGTAGGGAGATCTATGCAGATTTCTAGTGTTTTCTTTTTTATTAATTGGATTCTGCTGTATGTGTATGTTAATAGCATTTCTGATAAGATTCTTCTATGCCAGTTAGTTTCTTTATGTAGTATTTTCACATTTTCAAAGTCAAATATATGATTTTGTGTTTCCATATGTTTATTTATTACTAAAGTTGTATCTGGTTTGTGCCTACTTTTTTCATGTTCATTAATGTGGATGGAAACTTTTCTCTTTGTTTCACCAATATAGCTGGCATCACAATCTTTGCATTGTATTTTATAAACTATATTGTTCTGTTCATTCTTATCAGTCTTATCCTTGCCCCTTTTTATAATATTACTCAAATTGTTAAATATTTTTGGTACTATCTGTATGGAATGTCTTTTCAGCTTTTTTGAGATGTTTTCATAGAGTTTATTCACATATGGTATTCTCATTCTAATGAGCGTGCGTTGCCTTACTCGATTGTTATTTGCATCTGTTATTTTTGACTGTTCTTCATTATCAGAGTGTTTAGAATATATTCTTTTCTTTGTATTAAACTCTATAAATTTCTTTGGATAATTATTATTTTTCAATATTAGATATTCATTATATTTTTCGTACTACTCTGCAAATTTTTTAAAGGGTTTTTCTTCACAAGTTTATAAGTATTACTATCCAACAACAACAATTCCATTTTTTCGTTATAATCCTTGTAATCCATAGTTACTGTGACATTACCTTTATCCGCCATAGTAATCAGCAAATCATTATTCTTTATAATGAGGTTGGGGAGGGCAGAAGAATTTATAATATATTTAAGATAAGAATGAATAAATGGAATGACAGTAATTATTTTTATAAGAAACTGCACAATAATGCAATGACTCAAACGGACACTGATTTACCAAAGCTATATGGATTACCAAAAATGCATAAAATAGATGCACCATTATGACCAATAGTTTCGTATACTGGGTCTCCAACTTTTCAATTTGCAAAAATCATAGAAAAAATTCTTACGAATTCAGTTCCAAAACCAAAATCTTATATAAAAAACAGCTTAGACTTAATAGAAAAAATTAATCATATCAAAATTCAGGAAGACCATTGTTTAGTCAGTGTGGATGCAGTTTCATTATTTACTAATATAAGTAAAGAACTGGTATTAAAATCTGTTGAAAGAAGATATATGCATATCATGAAAAATTATAATATTCCTTTAGTTGACTTTCTGGAGGCCATCGAATTTCTTATAAATAATACTGTCTTCACATTTAACACTAAATACTATTCACAAGCATATATGGTACATCAATCGATTCACCTGTGTCTCCTGCTTTTGCGGATATGGTAATGGATGATCTTGAACAGGAGTGTATAGGTAGATTGGATTTTAGACCGCTTTTTTATGTTAGATACGTTGATGATATATTTACAATAATTCCAAAAATAAAATTAACTATTATATATGTTAGATGTTTTTAATTAATATGATGACAGATTGAAGATTACACATGAACTTGAAAAAGATAACATACTTAACTTTTTAGATTTAAAAATTATTAAACAAGAAAATAAACTTATTACAGATTGGTACCATAAATCATACTTTTTCCGGTCGATATCTTAATTTTAATTCTAGTCATCCAGTATAACATAAAAGAGGTATGGTTTATTCTTTAGTCGATAAAGCGGTGTTATTGGCTGATAAACAGTTTCATAAAAAGAACATTACACTTGTAAAACAATTTTTGAAAAATAATAATTATCCAAAGAAATTTATAGAGTTTAATACAAAGAAAAGAATATATTCTAAACACTCTGATAATGAAGGACAGTCAAAAATAACAGATGCAAATAACAATTGAGTAAGGCAACGCACGCTCATTAGAATGAGAATACCATATGTGAATAAACTCTATGAAAACGTCTCAAAAAAGCTGAAAAGACATTCCATACAGACAGTACCAAAAATATTTAACAATTTGAGTAATATTATAAAAAGGGGCAAGGATAAGACTGATAAGAATGAACAGAACAATGTAGTTTATAAAATACAATGCAAAGATTGTGATGCCAACTATATTGGTGAAAGAAAGAGAAAAGTTTCCATCCACATTAATGAACATGAAAAAAATAGTCACAAACCAGATACAACTTTAGTAATAAATAAACATATGGAAACACAAAACCATATATTTGACTTTGAAAATATCCAAATACTAGATAAAGAAACTAACTGGCATAGAAGAATCTTATCAGAAATGCTTAATATAAATATACAGCAGAATCCAATTAATAAAAAAGAAAACACTAGAAATCTGCATAGATCTTATGGCTCACTGCTTAATAGAATCAAACGTAGGGAGAAAAAATCATAGGATAATGGTCTCTTAACTTGTGTTCTCTTATACAGCTAATTTGAATATAACTGAATTGATTGAATGAAGATAATTAAGATATTGATAATATCGACACATATTAATTAGTAATTACTATTACAGCTGATAGATGGCAAAAATTAAAGTATTGGTTTCAAATTTTGATTCTAGTCAGTACATCGATAACTGCTCGCTGTTGTGATACCTATATAAGACTGATTTTTTCTTTTTATTGGTTCATCCTGGTTTTTATTCATTTTAGTGTAGTGCAGTCCTATATACCTTTGTGTTTGTCATTTTACATTTTTATAATCTAAGATAAACTTTCAATATCAATATCGCAATATCGGTTATCAAGTTCAAGGGAAAAAATGAGCACACGGTGGGAGATATTCAGATGTTTTTTCTTCAACTTCTCTGCAAATACTTAAAAATTATAAAATTATATATTCACTTATGTTGTTTTTTGTGTTTTGATTTATAAATAGAGACGGTTGACGTTTACCAATTTGGTCCTAATGTACAGATCTGACGAGTATTGATGTAAATATTAAGGTAAGTTCATTAAAATAAAATATACATAAGGTAGTGTGTAAAAGTACACTAATATGTATACAAATTATAAATTTAATGTAGACTTGAAAAGGGCGGCAAAATAGTCGCCGAAACGTCAATGTATTAAGGGGCTAGTCTAGTTTCTCGAGCGGAAAATGGAGGTGATTTTCCGGGACACATACAAAAAAAATCATGCGGTCAAATATTTTAAAATTTTAAGGATATATTTAGATACTATTGAACAATTAATTCAGAAAATTTCATGAAAAAATATCGACTGTAAGCCGAGTTATACGCTCCGACGTCGAGTCACCCAAAAATGAAGTAGTAAATAGGCTGCAGTTGTAGAGGTCCTCAGAATGCCAGTATCTGAAAAATTTTTGTTTCACGTTAAACTAGATCACTTTCCCCATACCGTCAATAGTATCTAAATATATCCTTAAAATTTTAAAATATTTGACCGCATGATTTCTTTTGTACGAGTCCCGGAAAATCACCTCCATTTCCCGCACGAGAAACTAGACTAGCCCCTTAAACCATCAATAAATGATTGACTCATACACACAACCGAAATCAAACCATATTAATATTGAGTCTTGTTTCTGTATGTGATTTACCTTTCTCGCGCAGTACTGTCAGGACAAAACTGTCAAAGACTTTTGTTGTAACAGAACAGACGTTTCTTAGACATGCATCCATTGAATTTTACCGACACCTCACGTTTGGTGTCGATATTATCCGGTCAGAACATAACGACTTTATGTTATGCCATATTTTATTCGAATTAGTTCATTATAATAAGATATTCATTTTTTATAAAAATGCCTAATGAAGGCTCGGCTGCTTTTAACTTGTAAGGAATCAATGATAATAATAAAAGTGTCACACTTATACGGTCTCGGAACGGCTGGACTGAAGTAACTGGTTTCTGTATGTGATTTATATTTCTCGCGGAGTACTGACCGCATGAGATTGTGGAACAATATTGTGTGAATTGAAGAGACTTTTCTTAGACAAGGGTCCACTAAATTTTACAGATACCTCACTTTTAGAGTGTATATTATCCGGTCAGGAGATAATGACTATATGTTATGCCATATTTTTTTCGAATTAGTGCATTGTCATCTGGTATTAAATTTTTATAAATATTCCTAACGAAGGCTCGTCTGCTTAAACTTGTAAGGTGAAATCTAAAATAATAATAAAAGAGTCACCTTTATCCGGTCTCGTAAGGACGTGACTGAAAGTAGCTTATTTCTGTATATCATTCATCATTCTCGCGGAGTACTATCCGCACAAAAATGTCAAAATATATTGTATGAATTGAAAAGACGTTTCTTATACACGGGTTCGTAGAATCTGATCGACACCAAATTTTAAGTGTCAATATTATCCGGATAGGAGATAATGACTTTATGCTAAGCCATATTTTATTCCAATTAGCTTATTGTCATCTGGTATTAATTTTTTATAAATATTCCTAACGAATGCTCGTCTGTTTAAACTTGTAAGGTGTAATCTACAATAATAACAAAAGTATCACCTTTATCCGGTCTCGGCAGGACATGACTAAAGTAGCTTATTTTTGTATTTGATTTATCTTTCTCGCGGAATACTGTCCGTATAAAACTGTCAAAGACTATTGTAGTAATTGCAAACACGTATTTTAGACAGGCCTCCATTGAATTTTACCGACACCTCACGTTTGGTGTCGACATTATCCGGCAAGGAGATAATGACTTTATGGTAAACCATATTTTATACGAATTAATTCATTGTCATCTGGTATTCATTTTTTATAGATATTCCTAATGGAGGCTCGTCTTGTCAAACTTGTAAGCTTAAATCTATCATAATAGTAAAAGTGTCACCTTTCCCGGTCTCGGAAGGATTTGACTAAAGTACCATGTTTTAGTGTGTGATTTATCTTTCTCGTGGAGTATTATTAAGTCGATATTATCCGGTCAGAACATGATGACTTTATGTTACGCCATATTTTATTTGAATTAGTTTATTGTGATCTGGCATTAATTTTTATAAATATTTCTAATAACAGCTTGGCTGCTCAATCTTGTAAGGTAAAATCTATGATAAAAATATAATTATCAACTTTATCCTGTCTTGGACGGGCTTGACTGGGGTAGCTTGTTTTTGTATGTGATCGATCTTTCTTACAGAGTACTGTCCGTACAAAACTGTCAAAGACTTTTGTAGTAACGGAACAGACGTTTCTTAGACGTGCCTCCAGTGAATCTTACCGACACCTCACGTTTGGTGTCGATATTAACCGGTCAGAAGATAATGACTTTATGTTAAACCATATTTTATTCGAATTAGTTTATTGTCATCTGATACTAATTTTTTATAAAGATCCCTAATAATGGCTCGGCTGCTTAAACTAGTAAGCTAGAATTTATGATAATAATAAAAGGGTCAACCTTATCCGGTCTTGGAAGGGCTTGACTGAAGTAGCTTATTTTTGTGTTTGATTTGTCTTTCTAGCGGAGTATTATTAAGTCGATATTACCCGGTCAGAAGATAAGTACTTTATGTTAAGCCATATTTTGTTCGAATTACATTATTGTCGTCTGGTATTAATTTTTTATAAATATTCCTAATAAAGTCTCAGCTGTGTAAACTTGTAAGCTAGAATCTATGATAGTAATAAAAGGGTCAACTTTATCCGGTTTTGGAAGGGCTTCACTGAAGTAGCTTAGTTTTGTACTCAATTTATCTTTTTCGCGGAGTATTATTAAGTCAATATTATCCGGTCAGAACATAATGACTTTATGTCAAGCCATATTTAATGCGAATTAGTTTATTGTCATAAGGTATTATTTTTTTATAAATATTCCTAATGGACGCTCGTCTGCTTAAACTTGTAAGCTTGAATCTATGATAATAATAAAAGTGTCACCTTTATCCGGTCTCGGAAGGGTTTGACTAAAGTACCTTGTTTTTGTATGTGATTTATCTTTCTCGCGGAGTATAATTAAGTGGATACTATCCGGTCAGAACATGATGACTTTATGTTAAGCCATATTTTAGTTGAAATAGTTTGTTGTCATCCGGTATTATTTTGTTATAAATATTCCTAATAAAGGCTCGGCAGCTCAATCTTGTAAGGTAAAATTTATGATAAAAATATAATTATCAACTTTATCCGGTCTTGGACGGGCTTGACTGAAGTAGCTAATTTTTGTATGTGATTGGTCTTTCTTAGGGAGTACTGTCCGTACAAAACTGTTAAAGACTTTTGCAGTAACGGAACAGACTTTCCTTAGACGTGCCTCCAGTGAATCTTACCGACACCTCACATTTGGTGTCGATATTATCCGGTCAGAAGATAATGACTGTATGTTAAGCCATATTCAAATCGAATTAGTTTATTGTCATCCGGAATTATTTATTATAAATATTCCTAATAAAGGCTCGGCTGCTTAAACTTGTAAGCTAGAATCTATGATAATAATAAAAGTGTCAACTTTATCCTGTCTTGGAAGGGCTTGACTGAAGTAGCTTATTTTTGTGTTTGATTTGTCTTTCTCGCGGAGAATTATTAAGTCGATATTACCCGGTCAGAAGATAATGACTTTATGTTAAGCCATATTTAATCCGAATTAGTTTATTGTCATCCGGTATTATTTTTTTATAAATATTCTTAATAAAGGCTCGCCTGCTTAAACTTGTAAGCTTGAGTCTATGATAGTAATAAAAGGGTCAACTTTATCCGGTTTTGGAAGGGCTTCACTGAAGTAGCTTATTTTTATACTTGATTTATCTTTCTCGCGGAGTATTATTAAATCAATATTATCCAGTCAGAACATGATGACTTTATGTTAAGCCATATTTTATTTGAATAAGTTTATTGTTATCTGGTATTAATTTTTATAAATATTCCTAATAAGGGCTTGGCTGCTCAATCTTGTAACGTAAAACCTATGATAAAAAAATAATTATCAACTTTATCCGGTCTCGGAAGGGCTTGACTGAAGTAGCTTATTTTTGTATGTGATTGATCTTTCTTACGGAGTACTGTCCGTACAAAACTGTTAAAGACTTTTGTAGTAACGGAACAGACGTTTCTTAGACGTGCCTCCAGTGAATCTTACCGACACCTCACGTTTGGTGTCGATATTAACCGGTCAGAAGATAATGACTTTATGTTAAACCATATTTTATACGAATTAGTTTATTGTCATCTGGTATTAATTTTTTTATAAATATTCCTAATAAAGTCTCGGCTGCTTAAACTTGTAAGCTAGAATCTATGATAGTAATAAAAGGGTCAAATTTATCAGGTTTTGGAAGGGCTTGACTGAAGTAGCTTAATTTTGTATTTGATTTATCTTTCTCGAGGAGTATTATTAAGTCAATATTATCCGGTCAGAACATGATGACTTTATGTTCAGCCATATTTTATTTGAATTATTTTATTGTGATCTGGTATTAATTTTTATAAATATTCCTAATAAGGGCTCGGCTACTCAATCTTGTAAGGTAAAATATATGATAAAAATATAATTATCAACTTTATACGGTCTTGGACAGGCTAGACTGAAGTAGCTTATTTTTGTATGTGATTGATCTTTCTTACGGAGTACTGTCCGTATAAAACTGTTAAAGACTAATGTAGTAACGGAACAGACGTTTCTTAGACGCGCCTCCAGTGAATCTTACCGACACCACACGTTTGGTGGTGATATTATCCGGTCAGAAGATAATGAATTTATGTGAAGCCATATTGTATTAGAATTAGTTTATTGTCATCTGGTATTAATTTTTTATAAATATTCCGAACGAATGCTCATCTGTTTAAACTTGTAAGGTGTAATCTACAATAATAATAAAAGTATCACCTTTATCCGGTCTCGGCAGGACATGACTAAAGTAGCTTATTTTTGTATTTGATTTATCTTTCTCGCGGAATACTGTCCGTATAAAACTGTCAAAGACTATTGTAGTAATTGAAAATACGTATTTTAGACAGGCCTCCATTGAATTTTACCGACACCTGACGTTTGGTGTCGACATTATCCAGCAAGGAGATAATGACTTTATGTTAAGCCATATTTAATCCGAATTAGTTTATTGTCATCCGGTATTATTTTTTTATAAATATTCCTAATAAAGGCTCGGCTGCTTAAACTAGTAAGCTAGAATTTATGATAATAATAAAAGGGTCAACTTTATCCGGTCTTGGAAGGTCTTGACTGAAGTAGCTTAATTTTGTATTTGCTGTATCTTTCTCGAGGAGTATTATTAAGTCGATATTATCCGGTCAGAATATAATGACTTTATGTTAAGCCATATTTTATTCGAATTAGTTTATTGTCGTCTGTTATTAATTTGTTATAAATATTCTTAATAAAGGCTCGGCTGCTTAAACTTGTAAGCTAGAATCTATGATAGTAATAAAAGGGTCAAATTTATCCGGTCTCGGATGAGCTGGACTGAAACAGTTAGTTTTTGTATTTGCTTTGTCTTTCTCGCGGAGTACTATTAAGTCGATATCATCCGGTCAGAACATAATGACTTTATGTTGAGCCATATTTTATTCGAATTAGTTTATTTTCGTCTAGTATTAATTTTTTATAAATATTCCTAATAAAGTGTCGACTGATTAATCTTCTAAGGTAGAATCTATGGTAGTAATAAAATGGTCAACTTTATCCAGTTTTGGAAGGGTTTCACTGAAGTAGCTTAGTTTTGTAGTTGATTTATCTTTCTCGTGGAGTATTATGAAGTCAATATTATCCGGTCAGTATATAATGACCTTATGTTAATCCATATTTATTTCGAATTAGTTTATTGTCAGCCGGTATTATTTTTTTATAAATATTCCTAATGGAGGCTCGTCTGCTTAAACTTGTAAGCTTGAATCTATGATAATAATGAAAGGGTCAAGTTTATCCGCTCTTGGACGGGATTGACTGAAGTACCTTGTTGGTGTATATGAATTATCTTTCTGGCGGACCACCGTCCGTACAAAACTGTCAAAGACTGTTGCACTAACTGATAAGACGATTCTTAGACATGCAGCCATTGAATTTTACCGACACCTCACGTTTGGTGTCAATATTATCCGGTCAGAACATGATGACTTTATGTTAAGCCATATTTTATTTGAATTAGTTTATTGTTATCCGGTATTAGTTTTTATAAATATTCCTAATAAGGACTCGGCTGCTCAATCTTGTAAGGTAAAATCTATGATAATAATATAATTATCAACTTCATCCGGTCTTGCACGGGCTTGACTGAAGTAGCTTATTTTTGTATGTGATTGATCTTTCTTACTGAGTACTGTCCGTACAAAACTTTAAAGACTTTTGTAGTAACGGAACAGCCGTTTCTTAGACATGCCTGCAGTGAATCTTACCGACACCTCACGTTTGGTGTCGATATTATCCGGTCAGAAGATAATGACTTTATATTAAGCCATATTTTATTCGAATTAGTTCATTGTCATCTAGTATTAATTTTTTATTAATATTCCTAAAAAGTGCCGGCTGATTAATCTTCTAAGCTAGAATCTATGGTAGTAATAAAATGGTCAACTTTATCCAGTTTTGGAAGGGTTTCACTGAAGTAGCTTAGTTTTGTAGTTGATTTATCTTTCTCGTGGAGTATTATTAAGTCTATATTATCCGGTCAGAATATAATGAATTTATGTTAAGCCACATTTAATTCGAATTAGTTTATTGTCATCCGGTATTACTTTTTTATAAATATTCCTAATGGAAGCTCGTCTGCATAAACTTGTAAGCTTGAATCTATGATAATAATAAAAGGGTCAAATTTCTCCGGTCTTGGACGGGATTGACTGAAGTACCTTGTTGTTGTATATGATTTATCTTTCTGGCGGACCATTGTCCGTACAAAACTGTGAAAGACTGTTGTACTAACTGAACAGACGATTCTTAGACATGCAGCCATTGAATTTTACCGACACCTCACGTTTGGTGTCAATATTATCCGGTGAGAACATGATGACTTTATGTTAAGCCATATTTTATTTGAATTAGTTTATTTTTATCTGGTATTAATTTTTATAAATATTCCTAATAAAGGATCGGCTGCTCAATCTTGTAAGGTAAAATCTAAGATAACAATATAATTATCAACCTTATCCGGTCTTGGAAGGGCTTGACTGATGTAGCATATTTTTGTGTTTGATTTGTCTTTCTAGCGGAGTATTATTAAGTCGATATTATCCGGTCAGAACATAAGTAGTTTATGTTAAGCCATATTTTGTTCGAATTAGATTATTGTCGTCTGGTATTAATTTTTTATAAATATTCCTAATAAAGTCTCGGCTGTTTAAACTTGTAAGCTAGAATCTATGATAGTAATAAAAGGGTCAACTTTATCCGGTTTTGGAAGGGCTTCATTGAAGTAGCTTATTTTTGTATTTGATTTATCTTACTCGCGGAGTACTATTAAGTCGATATTATCCGGTCAGAACATGATGACTTTAGGTTAAACCATATTTTATTTGAATTAGTTTATTGTGATCTGTTATTAATTTTTATAAATATTCCTTATAAAGGCTCGGCTGCTCAATCTTGTAAGGTAAAATCTATGATAAAAATATAATTATCAACTTTATCCTGTCTTGGACGGGCTTGACTGAAGTAACTTATTTTTATATGTGATTGATCTTTCTTACGGAGTACTGTCCGTACAAAACTGTTAAAGACTTTTGTAGTAACGGAACAGACGTTTCTTAGACGTGCCTGCAGTGAATCGTACAGACACCTCACGTTTGGTGTCGATATTATCCGGTCAGAACATGATGACTTTATGTTAAGCCATATTTTATTTGAATTAGTTTATTGTGATCAGCTATTAATTTTTATAAATATTCCTAATAAAGGCTCGGCTGCTCAATCTTGTAAGGTAATATCTATGATAAAAATATAATTATAAACTTTATCCGGTCTTGGACGGGCTTGACTGAAGTAGCTTATTTTTGTATGTGATTGATCTTTCTTACGGAGTACTGTCCGTACAAAACTGTTAAAAACTTTTGTAGTAACTTGTGACGTGGAACACTACGTCACTTGGGCCTTAATATTGAATTTTTAATCCCGAGCAGAACAGCGAGTCCCTCGGCCGAAAACCCGACGACACGACCGAGCCGAAATACAAAGACACCGCGTAACCGCGAATATTCTTTTTTTTTTAATTTTTTTCCGAGGGAGCGAGCACGAGAGCGAGAGAGAGAGAAGACACCGAAGTGACAGGCCGGGCCTGCACGAGAGCGAGAAAGAGAGAAACCCGAACCGGCTCACCAGGGTTTTCCCGGTCGTCCACGGCCCTCGATGACGGCGCACAACGGAAGGCTCCGTGGCTGGCAACCCCGAGGCC